>JARQOD010005264.1:0-49060 GCA_033576555.1 Oophaga sylvatica | reverse complement strand
ATTCATCTTGGACTGGGGAATTCAGGATTTCACTTGATAACCAGGGCATGGTTGTGAAAGGCTCCAGGGAGTAATCTGAAAGTGTGGCCTGCCGCTCCTTCACTTTTTGGTGGGGGTGAAGGACACAAGGAAGGGTTGTTCCTGATCAGGAGCCTGCATGACGACTCAGTGCTTGCAGTTTTTGAAACTTCAGAAGTGGAGGCGATTAGAGCTGGAGGCTGTTTCGGCAATCTAAGCCAAAACCTGTTCCTGTTGCCCCGGCTTTAAAGCAGTTTAATTATCCAAGAAAAGGGAGCCTTCCAGGCCTTCTGGAGCCAGACGTGATGCGGCTCAACACTCTGCCTTGGTGCTATTGTGCTTTTGGCCATAACAGCGATGCACCACCGCCACCATCAGTACCAGCTTGCCCCCCACCAATTCTGCGGCCTCTTCCACCATACACGTGTGCAGAATTCTTAGGCAGTTGTATTTTTTTTAGATTTGGCTATATTGGAGGATATCTGTTTGTGTAGGTAATATTACTGTGCAGATATTATTAGGCAATTAATAAAAAACCAATTATATACCCATCTCACTTGTTTATTTTCACCAGGTAAACCAATATAAACAGCACAAAATTTAGAAATAAACATTTCTGACATTCAAAAGCAAAAAACAGTGACCAACATAGCACCTTTTTTACGATGACACTCAAAAAGCCTTCCATCCATGTTTCTGTCAGTAGCTTGTTTTGTTTACGATCAAACATTGCATGCAGCAGCCACCACAGCTCCCAGACACTGTTCCGAGAGGTGTATTGTTTTCCCTCCTGTAGATCTCACATTTTTATGAGGGACCACATGTTCTCTATGGGGTTCAGATCAGGTGAACAAGGGGGCCATGTCATTATTTTTTCTTCTTCTTGACCTTTACTGGCCAGCCACGCTTTGGAGTATTTGGATGCTGTGAGGGAGCATTGTCCGCATGAAAATCATGTTTTTCTTGAACGATACCGACTGCTTCCTGTACCACTGCTTGAAGAAAGTGTCTTCCAGAAATTGGCGTGGTCTGGGAGTTGATCTTCACTCCATTCCTCAACCCGAAAAGGTCCCACAAGTTCATCTTTGTGTACAGTCCATCCAGTAATCCACTCCACCTTGCTCTGAGTCGGAGTGGAGTCTCTGCCCTTTTCTGATCCAGCCTCGGGCCCATCCTTCTGGCCCATCAAGAGTTACTCTCATTTAATCAGTCCATAAAACCTTAGAAAAATCAGTTTAACATATTTCTTGTCCCAGTCTTGACGCTTTTCTTATGTTTCTTGTTCAAAGGTGGTCGTTTTTCAGCCTTCCTTACCTTGGCAATGTCCCTGAGTACGGCCACTTGTGCTTTTTGATACTACAGTAATGTTGCAGCTCTGAAATATGGCAAAACTGGTGCCAATGGCTCTTGGCAGCTTCATGCTTGATTTCCTTAATTCATGGGCAGTATTTTGAGCCTTTTTTTATCAAAACGCTTCTTGCGACCCTGTTGGCTATTTGCATGAAGCTTGATTGTTCAGTGATCACGCTTCAAAAGTTTGGCAATTTCAAGACTGCTGCATCCCTCTGCAAGGACATCTCACAATTTTTGATTTTTTTAGAGCCATCAAATCTCTCTAATGACCATTTTGCCAAATGAAAGGAAGTTGCCTAATAATTAAGCACACCTTATATTGGGTGTTGATGTCATTAGACCACACCCCTCATCATTACAGAGATGCAGATCACCTTGATTTACATAATTGGCAGTTGGCTTTCAAGCCTGTACAGCTTGGAGTAGGACAACATGTATAAAAAGGATGATGTGATCTAAATACTCATTAGCCTAATAATTCTGCACACGTGTATAGGCCCATCATACATGGGGCATTATAAATGGGGCCCATCAGACACTGGAGCAGCATATACGGGGCCATAATACACTGGAGCATTTAATAAAGGGCCACATTTTTATATGGAGCTTATATAGGCCCATATATACTGGGCATCATTGGGGCCCCTTTATATGTAGCATTATATTGGCCCATCATTTCACTGGAGCATCATCCATGGGGCCCATCATACACTGGAGCATTATAAATGGGGCCCATCACACACTGGAGCAGCCCTATACGGGGCCCATTATACACTGGAGCATTATAAATGAGGCCATTTTAATGGAGCATTTTTTGGTCCATCATACACTGGAGTATCATCCATGGGGCCCTATCATAACTGCAACATTCATTGGGGCCAATTATATATGGAGCATTATATGGGCCCATTTATACACTGGAGGCATATCCTGGGTTCCCATCATATTTTATATATATATATTTATGGGGGCATCTATAGGGTATAGAGATCATATGGAGCACATATGGGGCCTATTCTGTATGGAGCAATTTATGGGCTCCATTTATATACTGTATGGAGCTTTATATGTAACTCATTATACTGTAGGAGCAATATGGGGGCTCATTATACTCTATGGGGACCGTCCCATACTGTATGGCACATAATATGGGGACATCATATACTGTAGCATTATGTGGAGCTCATCATATACTGTATGGAACTTTATTGAGACCAATTATTCTGTATGGAGCAATATATGGGGCTCATTATTCTGTATGGCGCATATGTGGTGGCCATAATACTGTATTGAGGAATATATGGGTTTGTTTTTTGAGCTTTGTAGAATTTAAATAGATATCAGTCATGTAATGTAAGAAGTGAAGTATTTGTCATTGTACTATACCTATTATTCTCTGCCATATCAGAGCATCATGAATTGTGGTATGTGTTTAAAGGGGCCCACTGACACTCTTTCGCCGGGGCACACGAAAACCTGGAGCCAGCCCTACCCCCCAACAACTTTAGGCAAATAACCCCAGTTTCCTTGGGTAATATTTTAGAAAGTAAATTAAGGTTGACAAGCTTAAGTAATAATAATTGATGTCGTTGGCGTTGAAATGGGCACTGTAGGTGTGTTTACTGTCCTCCACTCCTGACGACTTTTATTCCCCATTTGACTTGCATTGGGTTTCGTGTTTCGTCGGACTCCGACTTTCCGATAGTCGGCCAATTCGTTGATCGACTTTTGAGAAAGTCGGGTTTCATGAAACCGACTTGACTCTAAAAAAGGCAAAGTCGCTCATCTTAGTCAAAAAGACATGAGGGAGACTAACCAAATGTATGGAGGAAGATGAAACCAAAAAATGTCACTTTTTGGCCACCAATGCTATGTCTTGAGCCAAACCAATTCAGCTCATCACCCAAGAACACCATCCCCACATGAAACTTGGTGTTGGCAACATCATGCTGTGGGGATGTTGTAAGATTTTGGGGGTTTATATATATATAATATATATATTATATATGTGTATATATACCGTATATATGTAAACATATGTATAACCCCCCAAATCTTGCAATTTTAGCTTGCAATTTTCAAACTGACCACTAAGCTAATTCTAGATTGGTGTAAAACATATTGAAATGTTGCAAAATCTTGTGTGATGCTAAGCTGTGCAATAATTTTACTACTTTTGGTGTTCTAACACCGGTTTGAAGCAGCTCAACCCAAATAGACAGATCTGGAGACAGATCGTAGCTATGATCGCCAGTCAAATTCAGCAAAAGTGCTTATTTATTTTTAGACCAGGAGTGTTACTCCAGTCACTGACTGGAGCATCATTTCTGACAAGGAGCATGGAGGCTGACGTCACTGAGAAGATGCTCCATGTTCATTGGTGTTCGACTGTTAATGAATTCAACAAATTTTATTCTTAGTGTTCGAAAGGCAAGTTTTAATGAATAAGTCCAATAATTCCTTCTCTTTACAGAGGACTTTCAGCAGTTTCATTGTCATCACAGACCTGATAACAATGACAAAAGACACCTCCACATTCAGGAGATAAAACAGGAAATAGAATAGGATCCACCGATCAGAATAGGTGACGTTGTAGCTCACCTCCACTCTTGCCTAAACAATGACTTTTGCCCAGATTGAGGCATGCTCATTAAATACTTCAATACATTAAAGAAATTGCCCACTACTTGGAGAACTTCTTTTCATACCAACGCTTTTCCCTATAAAATAATAAAACTTATACTCACCTCCCTTGCTAGCGCCGTTCTTGCGGTGTCTGCCCTCCATCTCCAGGGGCTCCCGCGCTGTTGCTGTGACACGTGACGCCGGTGCCCAATTAGGACACGGTACCCGCCTCCTGATGAATTGAGCAGAAAGAAGAAGTCGAGATCAACTGCAGCCCAGACTTTCTCTTCATGTTTTATTGGCCTGAAGGTTGGGACAGTGATGCCAGCCCTGATTGGGCGCTGGCGTCACATGTCACAACAACCGCACACGGACCCCGGGAACATGAGTGCTGACACCGTAGGAGTGACGCTGGCATGGAAAATAAATATAGGCTTTATTATCTTAGGGGGGGGCAAATATTTTGATCCAGAAGGGGTTTTCCTAGTAGTGGACAACCCCTTTAAAGTCTAAGTCAGTATATTGCTGGCAATGTCCATGCACAAAACAGTGAGTATCTATTAAGCCTAGGGGTCAATATGAAAATTGCACAATTAGTTTTATTTAAAAAAAAAGATTTAAAGGCTTGATTTAAACAATAGGTCATTTTTCGATGACGCATCCTCCTTAAGTCAGGACAGCCACTTCAATACATATAATTTGCTCAATCTTGATTGCAGTTGCTAATTACAATGAGCCCAGAAATTCATCATTAATGCTGGACAATTTGGTATTAGTAACTGTAGTGTGTGAAGCGCCAGTTGATTTAATAATAGCCAGAAACATCTGCCACTTTGAGAACAGATAAGTCACGTGCCTTTTTATTTATGTTACTCGAGGCACGGTGCCAAGATTCTGCCAGTATAGCACAGAGGCATGCCTAGAATGAAGATTTTCATCTCATGTCAAAACTTTTCGAGATAGTATTTACATAATAAATGAAGCATGGTGGAATAAAGTAGACACCATGTAATGCATGTAAAAAAAAAATCAAAGTTAATGTATACCTTTCATAGCCAGTTTTAGATTCTTTAATAAGTCCAAGTTTTGCATAAATTAATTTCATAATAGTGCTATTGGCCCGAAGGTTGGGACAGTGACGCCAGCCCTGACTGGGCGCCGGAGTCACGTGTCACAGCAACTGCACACGGGCCCCGCCTGCCTTTTTAGAAACCAGTGATTGTCTTACCGCTGTCTCCAACATCATGTCATCCCTCTATCTGAAACTGAACCTGTCAAAAACGGAACTCCTCGTGTTTCTCCCTCTACTAACCTACCTTTGCCCCACATTGCCATCTCCGTGTATGGTTCCACCATTACTCCCCAGAAACATGCCCGCTGTCTTGGGGTCATGCTTGATTCCAAGCTTTCATTCACACCCCACATCCGATCACTGGCTCGCTCTTGTTATCTCCACCTCAAAAACATCTCTAGAATTCGACCTTTTCTTACTTTCAACTCTGCTAAAACACTTACTGTTTCTCTTATTCATTCTCGTCTGGACTATTTTAAATTTCTACTAATCAGTCTCCCTCTTACCAAACTCTCCCCTCTCCAATCTGTCTTGAATGCTGCAGCCAGAATCATATTCCTCACCAATCGTTTACCGATGCCTCTACCTTGTGCCAGTCATTACACTGGTTACCCATCCATTACAGAATTCAGTACAAACTTATTACCCTCACCCACAAAACACTCCATGGCTCAGCACCACCCTACATCTCCTCCCTTGTCTCAGCTACCATCCTACCCATGCCCTCCGTTCTTCTAATGAGCTGAGGTTAGCATCCTCAATAATCAGAACCTCCCACTCCCGTCTCCAAGACTTTTCACGTGCTGCGCCAATTCTTTGGAATGCACTACCCAGATTAATTTGATTAATCCCCAACCCACAGTTTTAAGCATGCCCTAAAAACGCAATTGTTCAGACTGGCATACCGCCTCAATGCATTAACCTAACTATCCCTGTTGGCCCATTCAAAAATTTTCTACCATAATCAGGTACCTCGTATTATGTTCTCACCCGCTTTATGCATTTGATAGCCCTCTGTGTCTGTACTGTTACATACTTTGGCTGTTAACTGGTTCATGCAAAATTACATCAACACCGATTCTTACACTATGGCTGGTCCGAACAATGAAAGCAATTGTTACCATCTTACCTTTTGTGTCTCCCCTTTTTCCTCATAGATTGTAAGCTTGCGAGCAGGGCCCTCATTCCTCTTGGTTTGTACTTGGATCTGTGTTTATTGTTATGCTGTAATGTCTATTGTCTGTACAAGTCCCTCTGTAATGTAAAGTACTGCTGAATATGTTGGCGCTATAGAAATAAAATTATCATTATTATTTATTATTAAATCTTCACATTTTTTTTTGTAGTCAATTTTAACACTTATAATTTCCTAAATCATGTAGCAGAGAGAGATTTAAAGAGAACTTGTCACCTAAAAAATAATGCTGTTAGCCTGCAGATATGTGATTAATCTGCAGGTTAACAGCGTTATTCTGCACCGCTATGAGTATAGAGGACTGTAACCGCACCCTGGGCCCTGACTAACAGCTGGACCCAATGCAGTGCCAGTGTCAGTCAGGCCCAGGGGCACGGTAGTACCTGCCGCCCTGAGGTGACTAAACCAGCGCTGGCATCACCCCCATGGCTCAAACCGGAACGCTACCGGGGGGGGGAAATAAAGATAATTTCTCCCTGCAGCGTTCAGCTAAGTGCGAGTGCCAGGCAGGTTAATAATGCTATTAACCTTCATATTAACCCCTACTGACCTGCAGTACAGTGGCATTTAAAAGTTTGGGCACCCCTGGTCAAAATTACTGTTATTGTGAACAGTTGAAGATGAAATGATTTCTAAAAGGGCTAAAGTTAAAAATGATACATGTCCTTTATATTTTAGGCAAATATACTGTATATATATATATATATATATTATATATATATTATGGTTCTGGTAAAAATTAAGAGACCACCACATCAAAACCCTGTCATGGGCAGCCCATTCTCCAGACCTGAACCACATTGAAAACCTCTGGAATGTGATCAAGAGGGTGATGAACAGTCGCAAGCCATCAAACAAAGAGGAACTGCTTAAATTTTTGTGCCAGAAGCAGTGTGAAAGACTGGTGGCAAGCATGCCAAGATGCATGAATGCTGTTTTTAAGCATCATGGTTATTCCACAAAATATTGATTTCAGAACTCTTCCTGAGTTAAAACATTAGTATTGTTGTTTCTAAATGATTATGAACTTGTTTTCTTTGCATTATTTGAGGTCTGAAAGCACTTTTTTTTTTTTAAATTTTGACCATTTTTTTTGTCAAAAAAATTACAAAATTTATTGCTTGGAAATTCGGTGACATGTTATCAAAAGTTTATAGACCAAAAGAACAATTTACATTTCACTCAAAAATATACCTATAAAGAGAAAAATCAGACAAACTGAACATTTGTAAGTGGTCTCTTAATTTCTGCCAGAGCTGTGTATACACTGCTCAAAAAAATAAAGGGAACACTCAAATAACACATCCTAGATCTAAATGAATGAAGTATTCTCATTGAATACTTTGTTCTATACAAACTTGAATGTCCTGTCAAGATAATCACACAAAAATCATCAATGGAAATCAAATTTATTAACTAATGGAGGCCTGGATTTGGAGAGACCCCCAAAATGAAGTGGAAACAAGTCTAAAATGAAAATCAAAACAAGACAAAAATAAAGTGGAAACAAGTCAAAATGATGCTCAGTATTGTGTGAGGCCTCCACGTGCCTGTATGACCTCCCTACAATGCCTGGGCATGCTCCTGATGAGATTGCGGATGTTCTCCTGAAGGATCTCCTCCCAGACCTGGACTAAAGCATCCGTCAACTCCTGGACAGTCTGTGGTGCAACGTGACGTTGGTGGATGGAGCGAGACATGCTGTCCCAGATGTGCTCAATCGGATCAAGGTCTAGAGAACGTGCAGGCCAGTCCATAGCTTCAATACCTTCATCTTGCAGGAACTGCTGACACACTCCAGCCACATGAAGTCTGGCATTGTCCTGCATTAGGAGGAGCCCAGGGCCAACCGCACCTGCATATGGTCTCACAAGAGGTCTGAGGATCTCATCTCAGTACTAATGGCAGTCAGGCTACCTCTGGCAAGCACATGGAGGGCTGTGTGGCCTTCCAAAGAAAGGCCACCCCACACCATTACTGACCCACTGCCAAACCGGTCATGCTGAAGGATGTTGCAGGCAGCAGATCACTCTCCACAGTGTCTCCAGACTCTGTCACGTCTGTCACATGTGCTGAGTGTGAACCTGCTGCCTGCAACATCCTTCAGCATGACCGGTTTGGCAGTGGGTCAGTAATGGTGTGGGGTGGCATTTTCCTCTGATAATGAGATGGGAGGAAAACCCTGTTTTCCTACGGAAGAAACAGACAAGCTAGTTAAGTCCATTAAGACCGTCATGGGCATATCAGACCCCAAACAGGCTAGATTCCTCCAGGATATTGTGTTCGGAGGCTGAGTCAGAAAAGAGGCGTTGTTTTCCGTTTAATGAAAATATTCAATTGCTCATTGACAGAGAATGGAAGAAGCCGGAGAAAAAGGGGCCACTACCATCTTCCTCAAAAAGAAGATACCCCTTTGAGGAAGAGAACATCTTAATATGGGACAAGGCCCGAGAATTGATGTGGCAGTAACCAAAGCAGTAAAAAACTCTACGCTACCATTTGAGGATTTAGGTGCCCTCAAGGATCCGCTAGACAGTAAGGCCGAAACATTCCTCAAGCAGGCATGGGAGTCCTCAGCGGGATCGTTAAAACCAGCCATTGCAGCCACATGCACCGCAAGGTCATTGATGATATGGTTAGAACAGCTCGGTGATCATCTTAGAGATAACACCCCCTGAGAAGAGATTTTAGCGGAGCTACCGTTATTACAGGGCGCAGCTTCTTACTTATAGGATGCCTCAGCGGACTCAGTAAGACCAGCGGCTAGGTTCAGCGAATCTGGCTAATGCAGCGCGTAGAGCCTATGGCTTAAGAGATGGCCAGGAGACGAACAGTCCAAGACCAAGCTGTGTTCCATTCCCTGTGAGGGCAAATTTCTCTTTGGGAAGACCTTGGATGACATTTTGGATAAAGCAGGGGACAAGAAGAAGGGATTTCAGTTCAGAAACTCCTTTCGGAGAAGGCGTTGTAGCAGGAGCAGGCCATCCAAGGATACACAAAGCTGGAGAGCGAGAAGGCCCTTTAATAGAGGCTTCATGTTCGGAGAGTCATCTTCAAAGAGTAGAAAGAGCGCCAAGTGATGGGCCGTCCCAGGTGGGAGGAAGGCTGTCCTACTTCCTAACCGCCTGGGAGAAGATATTGGTCAACAGCTGGATCCTCGGCATTATAAAATCAGGACTCAGATTGGAGTTTGCTTCAGTACCCAGACACAGGTTCAAAATCTCGTCCCCCAGATCCGAGGGAGAACAGCAAGCTCTGGAGGCCGAAGTATTGTCATTAATTCAAAAGAAAGTACTGATAGAGGTGCCGGTTCAGCAGGAGGGGAGAGGATTTTACTCTCCCCTGTTTCTGATCAAAAAACCAGATCAATCTTACAGGACAATAGTCAACCTGAGAGGCCTCAACAAATTCTTGGCCTACAGGAAAGTTCAAGATGGAGTCCACAAAGACGGCAATTAAAATGTTGTTTCCAGGTTGTTTTATGAGCGTTTTAGACCTCAAAGACGCCTATTATCATGTCCCTATCCATCAGGAACACCAGCAGTACTTAAGAGTGGCAATATGTCTAAAAGATCGGATAAGGCATTTCCAATACAGGGTACTGCCCTTTGGCCTATCCATGGCCCCGAGAATATTTACCAAGATAATTCTCGAAGTGACAGCATGCCTGCGGGAAAAGGATATTCTACTTATACCTTACTTGGACGATTTCCTAATAATCGGCAGATCGGAGCAGGAGTGCAGAACCAATCTAAGATTCATTCAAAACACCATGTCCAGTCTAGGCTGGATAATAAATATAGAAAAATCAAAACTCCAACCCAAGAGGGTTCAATCCTTCTTGGGTTTTACTATAGACTCAGAGAAACAACTTTGCCTCCTTCCAGAGGGCAAGAAAAGGAAGATGATAACATTAATATCAACAGCATTATCTAAACCAACTATGTCCCTCAGACAAGCCAAGTCCCTTTTAGGCTCCATGACCGGTGGTGCAATGGGCCCAATACCATTCCAGGTCTCTGCAGCAGGATGTCCTAGAAGGGGAGAAAAGACTATCAGGACATCTGGAAGGGAAGATGACGCTATCCCAAGGAACCTTAAGTACCATAGCATGGTGGCTGGACCCGGAAAATCTGTCACGTGGTGTCCCTAGGTCCCTTCCGGTATCGGATGTGATAATAACGGATGCGAGTGCGGAAGGATGGGGAGCACATCTAAGGGACAATGAGATACAGGGGATCTGGACCGAAGCGCAAGCAGCAAACTCCTCAAATTTCAGGGAGCTACTTGCCATCAAGGAAGCAATATTGGAATTCCTTCCCAGACTAAGAGGCAATCACGTCTGTATCCTGTCGGACAACAGAACTTCAGTAGCCTACATAAATCATCAGGGAGGCTCAAGATCCAAACCCTTGATGACATTAACCCAGCAGATTCTACAAGTGATGGAGAGACGCCAGTTCCAAATTTCAGCCCTACACATAAGGGGAAGGACAACGAGGAGGCAGATTTCCTCATCAGAACGACTCTGAAACAAGAAGAATGGGAACTAAATCAGTGTTCCAGCAGATTGTGAATCTCTGGGGGCAGCCAGAAATAGACCTTTTTGCGAACAGGAAAAACAGGAAAACCAGCAGATTCTGTTCCCTAGACCTGAAGGAAAGACCTTATGCTGTAGATGCGCTGCAGATCCCTTGGGACTTTCACCTAGCATACACTTTCCCCCAATGATGTTGATCCCGACAGTACACAGGAAGACTCCGGAGGAGAAGGCGAGGATCATACTCATAGTTTCCTTCTGGCCGAAAAGGCCTTGGTTCTCATGGCTGAGGAAGATGTCCTTGACAGACCCCTGGGTTCTCCTGGATATTCCAGGTCTCCTCAAGCAGGGCCCAGTAGTTCACCCTCAGAGACCAGGCCTTCACTTGACGGCCTGGAATTTGACAGGTCATTATTGATACAGAGGGAATTTTCACCGGGACTGATCAATACGCTAATGCAGAGCAGAAAACCCATAACCACTAGAATTTATAACAGAATATGGGTAAAATTTCTAAGCTTTTCAGGACACCGGTTGGGAGGTCCAATCCTGATTAAGCTCATTTTGGAATTCCTCCAGAAAGGGATGGAAATGGGGCTAGCCATTAAGGTGCAGGTATCAGCATTGGGGGCCCTGTTCAACCATAATCTAGCGTTAAACAGATGGGTAGTCAGGTTTATTAAAGCCTTTCTGAGATCTAGACCAGCGCCAGGCCCAAGATTTCCCCCTTGGGATCTAAATTTAGTTTTGGAAGCATTGACAAAATCTCCATTTGAACCCCTACAGGAGATTTCTAACAAAAACCTGACTCTCAAAATGGTGATCCTGATAGCTTTGAGGTCAGCACGTAGGGTTAGTGATCTACAGGCTCTGTCCATAGATCCTCCGTTCATGCAGATATTAAAGGATAGGGTCATATTGAGACCTGATCCAGCCTATCTCCCAAAGGTGGCCTTTAAATTTCATAGGAGTCAAGAGGTTATACTGCCCTCCTTCTTCAGTGAGCCAACATCAGAGGAAGAATGTAAACTCCACACATTAGATGTAAGGAGAACCCTGCTACACTATCTAGACAGGACTAGTCAGGATAGGAAAAGCAAGTCCTTATTTGTGTCTTTCCAAGGCGGAAGGAAAGGGAGTAGTGTCACAGAGGGATAATTAGCTAGATGGAATAGGGATGCCATTAGCTTAGCCTACACATCTTGTAAGACACCGGTACCACAGGATCTGAGAGCCCCTTCCACCAGGGCAGTGGCGACCTCCTGGACCGAGAGGGCGGAGGTTTCCATCGAGGAAATATGTAAGGCGGGATTTTACAGAGCCCATGACAGCACCCTTGTATTCCCTCCCTCGCTTCTATCACTTATTGGTGTGCACTAATTAAGGGTGTTAAGTAAAATGTGTTGGTGGAGGTTATGCTAACTAATTTGTCTGGAGGTCCTCTCGTGCTCTGAAACCGAACTGATGCGAAGGAAAGGTACTGCCCTTTTATTCAGTAGGTTTCCTGTCCTCGTGGGCGGAGACCCTCTCTCAGGTGGTGCTGTCAGGGGCTCTGTAAAATCCCGTTAACGGTAAGTAACTTAGATTTTTGATGGCTTCAGTGTGAATGTACAATTTTCATAGTCATGAAAATACAGAAAAATCTTTGAATGAGAAGGTGTGTCCAAACTTTTAGTCTGTACTGTATATATATATACACACACGTGCTACATGTTGACAAGCCACAAAGCTTCTGGGAGAATGTCCTATGGAAAGATGAGACAAAAATTGAACTTTTTGGCAAGGCACATCAGCTCTATGTTCACAGACAGAAAAATGAAGCATATCAAGAAAAGAACACCGTCCCTACTGTGAAACATGGAGAAGTCTCTGTTATGTTCTGGGGCTCCTTTGCTGCATCTGGCACAGGGTGTCTAGAATCTGTGCAGGGTACAATTAAATCTCAAGACTATCAAGGGATTCTAGAGAAAAATGTGCTGCCCAGTGTCAGAAAGCTTTGTCTAAGTCGTAGGTAATGGGTCTTGCAACAGGATAATGACCCAAAACACACAACTAAAAACACCCAAGAATGGCTAAGAGGAAAACATTTGAATATTCTGAAGTGGCCTTCTATGAGCCCTTGACGTAAATCCTATTGCGCATCTTTGGAAAGAGCGGAAACATGCCGTCTGGAAATGGCAACCTTCAAACATGACACAACTTAAGCAGTTTGCTCTTGAGAAGGGGGTCAAAATACCTGCTGAGAGGTGCAGAAGTCTCATTGACAGTTATAGGAATCGTTTGATTGCAGTGATTGCGTCAAAATGTTGTGCAAAAAAATATTAAGTTACTGGTACCATCATTTCTGTCCAGGCCTATTTCATGAGTTTTATTTCTTTTTAAAATTCTGTGGAAGCATGGTTGAAAAGCAATGTCTGAGTTTTATTTGTTCATTTTCATAGACTTTTGTTTTATTCTTACTTTTGTCAGATTCAAGTTATTTCTGTGATCATGGTGGGCTTTTCTGTCATTAAACGAGGGGTAGCAACAATTTTCATAGAATCATAGAATGGTAGAGTTGGAAGGGACCTCCTGGGTCATCTGGTCCAACCCCCTGCTCAAAGCAGGATTCTCTAAATCATCCCAGACAGATGTCTATCCAGCCTCTGTTTGAAGACTTCCATTGAAGGAGAACTCACCATCTCTTGTGGCAGCCTGTTCCACTCATTGATCACCCTAACTGTCAAAAAGTTTTTTCTAATATCTAATCTGTGTCTCCTCCCATTCAGTTTCATCCCATTGCTTCTAGTCTTTCCTTGCGCAAATGAGAATAAAGATGATCCTTCTACAATGTGACAGCCCTTGAGATATTTGTAGACAGCTATTAAGTCTCCTCTCAGTCTTCTTTTTTGCAAGCTAAACATTCCCAAATCCTGCAACCGTTCCTCATAGGACATGGTTTGCAGACCGGTCACCATTCTGGTGGCTCTTCTCTGAACTTGCTCCAGTTTGTTGATGTCTTTTTTAAAATGTGGTGCCCAAAACTGGACACAGTATTCCAGATGAGGTCTGACTGTTGTGAATTGTCTTGAGATGAGTTCTGAGCAGAGGCTCCCTCTGGTGGTTACAAGCGGTGCTGGTCTGTCCAGTGGAGATTGTGAGGATTGGGAGTCAGGTGTTACTGACTGGTCTTATATAAGGGAGTCACCTTCCCATCAGGGTTGCCGGTGATCAATTGTTCTGGTCTCAATCCTTGAATCCTGTTTCCCTTGTAGCCTGCTGTGTCGTGTCTGCATCTCCTGCTATCAGATAAGACATTTTCTTCTTTCTGTTTTTGTGCTTGATTTTTGCATTTTGTCCTGCACTTCTGTGGGGGCCTTCAGGGTCCCCTCTGGGGGCTTTTGCCCTCTCAGTTTAGTTCAGCCATTGATGTTTGTACTTTTGCTTTTTACAGTTTTTTCAGTGGCTGCTGTTTTGATTTTGTTACACCAGAGAGCTAATTTAGGTGGTAGAGGTCGTGTGATCTCAGGTGTTTTTGAAATTAGTAGAGTTGGTGCTTTTCAGGGTTTTCTGGGATTGCAGTAAGTACCCTTCCTATCCTTTTCTATTTAGTTAGTTTGGGCCCCAGCGTTTGCTCATACTATTTTCTGTCTGTGTCAGTATTTCTTCTTGTCTAACCGCCATTACATGTTTGGGGGCTTTCTATTATCTTTGGGGTTCTGCTCCGGGGCAGATAGCTTTCCTCTTTCTATCTTTAGGTGTAGTTAGTTTCTCAGGCTGTGACGAGGCGTCTAGGACCAACGTAGGAATGCTCCACGGCTGCCTCTAGTTGTGGTGGTTAGTCAGGGTACTGCAATCTCATAGATTCCAACTGCTCTGGTGTATTGCCTTTTTACCTGCACTCCTCAGTTACCGAAACATAACATCTGACCAAAGAGGAGTAGAGGGCAATAATGACCTCACGTGATCTAGACTGTATGCTTCTGTTGATACATCCTAGAATTGCATTTGCCTTTTTTGCTGCTGCATCACACTGTTGACTCATGTTAAGTCTGTGATCAATTAGTATACCCAAGTCTTTTTCACATGTGCTGTTACTTAGCCCTATTCCTCCCATTTTGTATATGCTTTTTTCATTTTTATTGCCCAGATGTAGTACTTTGCATTTTTCCCTGTTAAAATCCATTCTGTTAGTTGCTGCCCACTGCTCCAGTTTATGTATATCTTTTTGAATCCTCTCTCTCTCTTCTCTAGTATTAGCTACCCTCCTAGCTTTGTGTCATCAGCAAATTTGATCAGTTTACCCTCAATTCCTTCATCTAAATCATTGATAAAGACGTTGAACAATACAGGGCCCAAAACAGAGCCTTGTGGTACCCCACTTGAGACATTCTTCCAACTGGATGTGCAGCCATTTACAACCACTCTTTGGGTCCGATCACTAAGCCAGTTATGAATCCACCTAACAGTTGCCTTGTCCATTCCATACTTAGTCATTTTTTCAATAAGGATTGTGTGAGATACTTTGTCAAATGCTTTGCTGAAGTCAAGATATACTATATCTACAGCATTTCCCTGATCCACCCAGTCAGTGATTCTGTCATAGAAGGAAATTAAGTTAGTCTGACATGACTTATTAGTTACAAACCCATGCTGACTCTGTTTAATCACTTCATTCTTATCCAGGTACTTGCATACATGTTCTTTAATAATTTGTTCAAAGATCTTTCCTGGTATAGAAGTCAGACTCACCGGCCTGTAGTTCCCTGGGTCCACCTTCTTCCCCTTTTTGAAGATAGGAACAACATTTGCTCTTCTCCAGTCTTCTGGGACTTCTCCTGTTCTCCAAGAATTTTCAAAGATTATGGACAGTGGTTCAAGAATTTCTTCTGCTATCTCCTTCAGTACCCTGGGGTGTAATTCATCTGGACCTGGAGACTTGAATTCATTTAGGTTAGCTAAGTGTTTCCTCACTGTCTTTCTGTTTATAGATATCCTGGATTCTTCTATTCCTTTAATAGGACAGTGAAGATCAGTTGATGTTACATTTCCTTTCTGAGAGAAAACAGATGCAAAATAGGAATTTAAAAGTTCAGCCTTCTCAACATCCTGACTTACCATTTTATCATTTTCATCCTGTAAAAATCCTATAGCATCTTTGACTTTTCTTTTACTTTTGACGTATCCCCAAAATCCTTTTTTGTTGCTTTTGACGTCACTTGCAAGCCTTAATTCATTGTCAGCTTTAGATAATCTGATTTGTGCCCTGCAGGTTCTGCAGACGGCATTATATTCTTCTTTAGATATGCCTCCCTCTTTCCATTTGATAAACATTTCTTTCTTCCTTTTTAGCATGTGTTTAAGTTCTATGTTCATCCATCCTGGTTTCCATAAATGCTTCCCATTTTTCCCTCTTTTCGGAATTGTTAACGATTGTGCTTTGAGAATCTCATTTTTCAAGATTTTCCATCCTTCCTGGACATTTTTGTCCTTAAGGATATCCAGCCATTGGATCCCTCCAATTCTCTTTCTGAGTTCCTTAAAATCTGCCTTTCTGAAATCTAACCTTGACGTCTGAGTCTTCACAGGTCTTCCTCCTCTTGTTATCCAAAATTCTAAAATAGCATGGTCACTACCTCCTAGGGTCCCAGCCACTCTTACCTCCTCCACCATTTCCTCCCTGTTTATGAGGATTAGATCCAAGGAAGCAGATCCCCTTGTTTTCTCCATTACCTTTTGGAAGATAAAGTTGTCAGCAAGAGAGGATAAGAATTTCCTGGACCTGTTAGTTTTGCTTGAGAGAGATTCCCAACAAATGTCTGGATAGTTGAAATCTCCCATGACCACTATGTCTTATTTTTTGGAGAACTTGGCCATTTGATGCATAAAGAGTTCATCCATATCTTCAGCTTGCACAGGCGGCCTGTAGTAAATGCCTACAATGGTGTCCTTTCCATTGTTCTGTCCTTGTGTTCTTACCCAAACAGTTTCCACAGAACTCCCAGTCTCTGAAGCTTCAATCTCTGTGCAGATATACGCTTTTCTAACATACAATGCAACACCTCCTCCTCATTTATCAAGTCTGTTTCTTGCAAATAAGTTGTAACCTTCTAGCCTTGTATTCCAATCATGTGTATCGTCCCACCAAGTCTCAGTGATTCCAATGACATCATATTTCTTCTCCTGCGTTAGTAGCTCCAGTTCTCCTTGTTTGTTGCCCATGCTTTGTGCATTCGTATAGAAACACTTTAGTTTGTGATTGGTTTCTCTTTCTTCAATATTTTTATTATGTAGATTTTTTTGTCTTTGTTCTTCCCCTTCACTTCTAATAGCAGAGTTCTCAATAGCATTTGTCAGGTGTATGGCTTTTGCTGGCGTTTTGCTTCTCTTCCCACATTGTTCTAGTTTAAAGCTCTCCTGATGAGTGTAGCAAGGCGACTTCCAAATACATGTTTTCCAGTCTTCGTAAGGTGCACCCCATCTCTAGCAAGTAGTCCATCGTACAGGTAATTCACTCCATGATCCAGAAATCCAAATCCTTGCTGACGGCACCATCGACGTAGCCAGTTGTTCACCTGCAGAATCTTATTCCACCTCCTTGTTCCATGGCCATCCACTGGAAGGATGGAGGAGAAGACCACCTGCGCTCCCAGTTCTTTCACTTTCTTACCTAAGTTTTCAAAGTCACTGCAGATGGTTTCCAGGTCACTTCTTGTGGTGTCATTTGTCCCCACATGTATTAGCAGGAATGGGTAGTCATCTTTAGGTCTGAAGAGTCCTGATATCCTGTCAGACACATCTTTAATTTTTGCACCTGGAAGATAGCACATTTCTCTTGAGGTTATATCTGGTCTGCAGATAGCAGCCTCTGTTCCTCTCAACAGGGAATCCCCCATGACAACAACTCTCCGTTTCTTCTTCACAACATTTTTCTTTCTCCATTCAGGAGGACTCTGAGGGCGTACAAGGTTACTCTTTGTGGGCAAAGTCTTATCCTGATGTATTTCTTCATCGTTCTCCTGTGTAAGAGCCTGGTACTGGTTTCTGAGCAGAATTGGTGCTGACTGCCTCCTGATCCTCCTGCTTCTCTGGGTCACATGCTTCCATTCCTCTGTTTCTTCAGTTGCACTTCGAATTTCTTCTCTTTCTGTACCATGAAGAGATAATTCTGCTCTGTCTTTTGACGACGTGCGTGTGTGTGTATATATATTTTTTAACATCTTAAAAATTCCAAGAAGGAAAATGAGCTAATGAAAAAGTTTGGGTACCCTTAGTGGTTTGTGCACTCAGATAACTTTGACCAAGGTTTCAGGAGTTAATTAGCCTGTTAGGGTTATGGCTTGTTAAATATTATCATTAGGAAAAGCCAGGTGATGCAAATTTCCCAGCTTTATAAAAGCACAAACCTTCTGTACGATGGTGCCAAAAAACAGCAGCCATGGGATCTTCTAAGCAGCTGCCTAGCACTCTCAAAATGAAAATGGTGAAGGCCTACAAAGCAGCTGAAGGCTACAAGATAACAAAGCATTTTCAGGTTGCCCTTTCCTCAGTTTGAAATGTAATTAAGAAAGTTAAAAGGAACAGTGCACGTCAAGATAAGGTCTGGAATACCAAGCAAAATTTCAGTTAGAGATGCAAATCAGAACCCCGGCTTGACTGCAAAAGTCATTCAGAAAGATTTAGCAGATTTTAAAGTTGTGGTACATTGTTCTACTGTTCAGAGACACCTGTACAAATATTGCCTTCATGGAAGAGTCATCAGAAGAAAAACTCTCCTGTATCCTCACCATAAAATTCAGCTTCAGAAGTATGCAAAAGAACATCTAAACAAGACTGATGCATTTTGGAAACAAGTCCTGTAGATGAGGTTAAAATAGAACTCTTTGCCACAACGATCAAGGGTATGTGTGGAGAAAAAAGGGCACAGAATTTCAGGAAAAGAACATCTCGTCTACCGTTAAGCATGGAGGTGGCTCAATCATGCTTTGGGGTTGTGTTGCAGCCAATGGCATGGGCAACATTTCATGGGTAGAGAAAAGAATGGATTCAATGAAATTTCAACAAATTCTTGATGCAAACATAACACCATCTATTAAAAAGCTGAAGTTGAAAAGGGGATAGCTTCTACAAATGGATAAAGATCCTAAACACATGTCAAAATCCACAATAGACTACCTCAAAAAGGTGCAAGCTGAAGATTTTACAATGGTCCTTACAGTCCTCTGATCTGAGCATCATTGAAAATCTGTGGCTAGACCTTAATTAGCAGTGAATGCAAGACGACCCAGGAATCTCACCGAAATGGAAGAATTTTAGAAGGAAGAATGGATGAAAATCCCTCAAACAAGAATTGAAAGACTCTTGGCTGGCTACAAAAAGTATTTACAAGCTGCGATACTTGCAAGAGGGGGTGCTACTAGGCATTAACTATGCAGGGTGCCAAAACTTTTGCATTGGCCCATTTTCCTTTTTGTAATTTTTAAGATGTAAAAATTGACTATATATATTTTCTGTTTCCTTTAGCCCATTTAGAGATCATTTAATCTTCATCTTGCTTAACTGTTCAAAATAACAGTAATTTTGACCAGGGGTACCCAAACTTTTACATGCCACTGTATCTGCAGGTTAACAGATTTTTTTCTGACAACAAGTTCCCTTTTAAAGGGGTTGTCTGGCCTTAGTCTTCAAGTCTACAAGTCTAAAGTCACTCTATGTGAGGGTATGCTGGGAGCAGGCGGAATGTGACTACGAATATGTGATTTGCATACTTTTGGCCATGTTTCGACTAGACCTGTCCACCCTCACTCAATACACTTGCACTAAGTGAGGCTGTCCACGTCTAATTGGCATGGAACAGACAGCTTGCCTTGGAAGACTTCCAGGGCATAGAAAGTGATGCAAAATACCGGCGCATGAGCAATACTAATTTTATGCTTTGCCCACAGCTGGGCAAAGCATACTGCGCATGCGCGAGGGTCCTTTTCAATGCGCATGCGCAGAAACCCTACGTGAATGCACTAATAAGAAGAAACATGTGCGTAGGGCAAGACAGGAGTGGGGGAGAAAAGGAGAATAAGCCCGCCCATCGGACCGGACCGCTGCGATTTGTATACATCGAAAGACAGATTAAAAAGGTATTTTTGCATCAAAGGTGGGGGGTCAGGGGCTATGAAAGGTACTACTAGAATACTTATGGGACACACAATTGGGTGATATCTTTACCTGATATCACAAAAAATGGGTGACAGATTCCCTTTAAAGAGAACCTACCATCTATGGTTCACACTGCAAAATAGCTTGAAAAAATAAGTTAAAGAAAAAAGTATCCACTGGGTGGCTCCCTTCAAATTATTATGAGTAGAGAGCTGCCTAGACAACACTCCGTTCTACTTTCCCAGACTTCTTTTTGCACAAATGGCTCATATTTTCAAGCTATATTTTCTCTAAAACACTGCAAAGTAGCTTTATGTACCATGGCAGCCTATCTTGATTCCTTGCTACCTGTGGTTCAGAGGTTCCATTAACCCCTTAACGACCGCCGATATGCCTTTTAACGGCGGTCATTAAGGGTACTTAAACCACAGCGCCGTTATTTAATGGCGCTGTGGAAAAAGTGAATAGCGCCCCCCAGAGGCGCATTTTCTCCGGGGTCTCGGCTACCGGGGGTAGCCGAGACCCCAGAGAACATGAATTGGGTCGGTTTTTACCGACCCGATGTTGCGATCTCCGTTATTAACCCTATAACGGCGATCGCAACAAAAAAATGTGCCCCGATGTGCCCCTTGTGGCCCACGGGCCCACCTGCTTCCTCCGGTGGGTGCCGCCATCTTGAATGGCGGGCGCATGCTCAGTGCGCCCGCCAAGTTCTTCCGGGGGGGGTGCGCAATTTACTCTGGGGTCTCGGCTGCCGAAGGTAGCCGAGACACCAGAGAACATGATCCGGGTCGGTACTTACCGACCCGGTGTCGCGATCGCCGTTATACTAAGTATAACGGCGACCGCAAAAAAAAAAAAAATGATTTCTCTCCCCTCTGATGTGATCGCACATCAGAGGGAGAGAATTAGGGTCCCCAGGTCCCCGATCGCCCCCCTATACCTCCCGGTGTCCTCCGTCCTCCTCAAGGCCCCTCAACGAATGCCGTAAAGCGGCATGCGTTTGCGACGTGCCATCATTCAGTGACGGAGCCTCAGATGCGGGCTGAAGTGTCTGGGCTCTGTCACCGTTAGTGCAGATGAATCATCTGCTGATTCCTCTGTGCTAGCGAGTATAGCATAACGCGATCGCGTTATGCTATACCGTTACCAGCCCGTCAAAGCTATGTGTTGAACGGGCTGGTAAAACACAAAATGAACCCAGCCTTAGGGTTAGGGTTATAATTAGGGTTAGGGTTACAATTAGGTTTAGGGTTACAATTAGGGTTAGGGCTACAATTAGGGTTAGGGTTACAATTAGGGTTGGAATTAGGGTTGGGATTAGGGTTAAGATTAGGGTTAGGGTTGGGATTAGGGGTGTGTTGGGGTTAGGGTTGGAGCTAGAATTGAGGGGTTTCCACTATTTAGGCACATCAGGGGGTCTCCAAACATGACGTGGCGTTCAAAAAGTCAAATGGCGCTCCCTCCCTTCAGAGCCCTGCCGTGCACCCAAACAGTGGTTTATCCCAACATATGGGGTATCAGCGCACTCAGGACAAATTGCCCACCAATTTTGGGGTTCTAATTTCTCTTGTTACCCTTGTGAAAATAAAAAATAGCTGGCTAAAAAAATAATTTTTGAGGAAAAATTTTTTTTATTTTCACGGCTCTGCGTTTATAAATTTCTGTGAAGCACTTTGGGGTTCAAAGTGCTCACCACACATCTAGATAAGTTCCTTAGGGGGTCTAGTTTCCAAAATGGGGTCACTTGTGGGGGTTTTCCACTGTTTAGGCACATCTGGGGCACTGCAAACGGAACATGACACCCATCAACGTCAAAAATTCCAAAACGTTATTACTTCCTTTCCAAGCCCTGCTGTGCGCCCAAACAGTTCCCACCCCCCACATATTTGGTATCAGCGTACTCAGGACAAATTGTACAACAACTTTTGGGGTCAATTTCCTTGTGAAAAATCAAAAATTTGGGACTAAAAAATCATTTTTGTGGAAAATTGTTTTTTTTTTTTTTTCCACACCCAGTCATTATAAACTTTTGTGAAACACTTGGGGGTTCAAAGTGCTCACCACAGATCTAGATAAGTTACTTAGGGGGTCTAGTTTCCAAAATGGGGTCACTTGTGGGGGTTTTCCACTGTTTAGGCACATCTGGGGCACTGCAAACGGAACATGACCCCCATCAACGTCTGCATTCCAAAACGTTATTACTTCCTTTCCAAGCCCTGCTGTTCGCCCAAACAGTCCCCCCCCCATATATTTGGTATCAGCGTACTCAGGACAAATTGGACAACAACTTTTGGGGTCCAATTTCCTTGTGAAAAATCAAAAATTTGGGACTAAAAAATCATTTTTGTGGAAAATTGTTTTGTTTTTTTTTCACACCCAGGCATTATAAACTTTTGTGAAACACTTGGGGGTTCAAAGTGCTCACCACAGATCTAGATAAGTTACTTAGGGGGTCTAGTTTCCAAAATGGGGTCACTTGTGGGTGTGGGGGTTTTCCACTGTTTAGGCACATCTGGGGCACTGCAAACGGAACATGACCCCCATCAATGTCTGTATTCCAAAACTTTATTACTTCCTTTCCAAGCCCTGCCGTGCGCCCAAACAGTTCCCCCCCCCAACATATTTGGTATCAGGGTACTCAGGACAAATTGGACAACAACTTTTAGGGTCCAATTTCCTTGTGGAAAATAAAAAATTTGGGACTAAAAAATCATTTTTGTGGAAAATTGTTTTTTGTTTTTTTTCACACCCAGGCATTATAAACTTTTGTGAAACACTTGGGGGTTCAAAAAGCTCACAACAGATCTAGATAAGTTCCATAGGGGGTCTAGTTTCCAAAATGGTGTTACTTGTGGGGGGTTTCCACTGTTTAGGCGCATCAGGGGTTCTCCAAACGCGACATGGTGTCCAATCTCAATTCCAGCCAATTTTGGTTTGAAAAAGTCAAACGGCGCTGCTTCCATTCCAAGCCCTGCCGTGCGCCCAAACAGAGGTCCCCCCCATATATGGGGTATCAGCATACTCAGGACAAATTGGACAACAACTTTTGTGGTCTAATTTCTCCTGTTACCCTTGGGAAAATAAAAAATTGGGGACTAAACGATCAGGTTTGTGGAAAAAATATGATTTTTTATTTTCACGCCAGGGCGTTATAAACTTCTGTGAAGCACTTGGGGGTTCAAAGTGCTCACCACACATCTAGATAAGTTCCTTAGGGGGTCTAGTTTCCAAAATGGGGTCACTTATGGGGGGTTTCCACTGTTTAGACACATCATGGCCTCTACAAATGCAACACATGGCATCCAGCCAATTCTGCGTTGAAAAAGTCAAACGGCGCTCCTTCCCTTGCGACCTCTGCCGTGCGCCCAAAAAGTGGTTTACCCCCACATATGGGGTATCAGCATGCTCAGGACAAATTGCACAAAAACTTTTGCCATCTTGTTACCCTTGGGAAAATAAAAATTGGGGTGAAAAGATCATTTTTGTGGAAAAAAATGATTTTTTTTTTCATTGCTCTACGTTATAAACTTGTGTGAAGCACTTGGAGGTTCAAAGTGCTCCTCACACATCTAGATAAGTTCCTTAAGGGGTATTGTTTCCAAAATGGGGTCACTTGTGTGGTGTTTCCACTTTTTAGGCACATCAGGTGCTATCTAAACGCGACATGGCATCCAGCCAATTCTGCGTTGAAAAAGTCAAACGGCGCTCCTTCCCTTGCGACCTCTGCCATGTGCCCAAAAAGTGGTTTACCCCCACATATGGGGTATCGACGTATTCAGAAGAAATTGCACAACAAATTTTGTGGTTCATTTTTTCTTTTAACACTTGTGAAAATAAAAAAAATTGGTTCCGAAGTAAAGATTTGCAAAAAAAGTTAAATGTCAATTTTTTCCTTCCACATTGCTTCAGCTCCTGTGAAGCACCTGAAGGGTTAATCAACTTCTTAAATGTGGTTTTGAGCACCTTGAGGGGTGCAGTTTTTAGAATGGTGTCACTTTTGGGTATTTTCTATCATATAGACCCCTCAAAGTGACTTCAAATGTGATGTGGTCCCTAAAAAAAAATGGTGTTGTAAAAATGAGAAATCACTGGTCAACTTTTAACCCTTATAACTTCGTAACAAAAGAAAATTTTGTTCCGAAAATTGTGCTGGTGTAAAGTAGACATGTGGGAAATGTTATTTATTAAGAAATTTGTGTGACATATTTCTCTGATTTAAGGGCATAAAAATTTAAAGTTTGAAAATTGCTAAATTTTCAAAATTTTCGCCATATTTCCGTTTTTTTCATAAATAAACACAAGTCATATCAAAGAAATTTTACCACTAACGTGAAGTACAATATGTCATGAAAAAGCAGTCTCAGAATCAGCGGGATTCGTTAAAGCGTTCCAGAGTTATAACCTCATAAAGTGACAGTGGTCAGAATTGTAAAAATTGGCCCGGTCATTAAGCTGCAAAATGGCTCTGTGACTAAGGGGTTAAAGTGATACATTTCTGGCTGTCTCAAAAATAAATCCATATGCAGTAAACTCCAAGGCTCCCTCTAGTGGTGACAGCAGACAAACAGAATTTTGTCACTATAACCAAACACACAGCCAAACTCATGAATAGGTCTTATTGTATTAAAATGTAATTTCATTTGATAATTGTGATTTTAGGATGGTGTAATGGGCGGACTGGCAATAACTAGAGGAATAATAATAATAGAGGCATTGCTTTTTATGTTCTGCTTCTCTTCTCAGTGACGTCATTGAGCTGGATTGTGGAGAAGGTGGCTGTAGGTGAGTATATTAACACACAGTCGCGCACAGTGTAGGATAGACTAAGTGTAACACAAAGGGATTAGGGAAGGGAAACAAAACATTAGGGAAGCGGGAAGTGGAGACCCCTTAACTGAGCTAACGTCACCTTGTCTATCCTACTGTCCCTATATAGATTTTGCACCTATTGCCAGGCAGGATACCTAGTCCGTGTGACCCAGGTGCTAAGCCCTGCATTGGGAAGGACAGGATAGACGCTAGACAATCCCACTAACACTAAAGACAATAAGGATAAAAGAAACCAGGGGGACACTTAGCTCAAGTAGAGTCAGAGAAAAACGCCGACGCCCTCCAAACTCCAAGAGGACACTAGCAGACTGCTACAGCTCTAAGCTTCAACACAGAAGTGCAAATAGGAAATAACACCCACACCTCCCAACAGGAAGCAGGAAGTTATAAACAGCCAGATCCAGGTGTTAGGGATCGAGCTCCCACTGCTGCACAAGGGGAATCTCGAGCCATCCCCACAGCGGTCCCCCATCCGTCTCCGGCCACAGTGGAGCCTGCTCAGTAAAGACGTTCGGTCCCAGCGTCTCGCCCAGTCTAATACTGTGCAGAGGATGACTGCTGCCTCCCCAGGTCCTGCCATTGTAACCAGTGCAGGTCAGCAGCAAGCAGACGTAGTTGGGACTTAGTCCTGTGTGTTCCCTTCTGAGCATGCTCAGGGTAAGATCTCTCATAGGAGATCAGGGGTCACATGGTCGGGTACTGCAGCGACTCTCATTGGTCCTCCAGGAGGGTCCTGAAGCTGCTTTAGTTCTGGAGCAGCTTTCTCATTGGTCCTTTTCTGGAAGGTCCTGTAGCTGCTACTATAAAAGGTGTGCATGACCGCACGGCCGCGCGCTAGTATCAAATGTTACGTGCTTGCACCAGTGTGGTCATGTATGCATGTGGTTAGGTCTGGCTGAAATAAGCCCCTAGAATACTGGCACCTCCGGTGAGGAGTTTTGTATGCACGTGTTCAGGGCTCGGCTGAAAACGCCATTAGAATACCGGCTACTCCGGTGAGGAGATTATTGCTTGTGTTCTGATTGCATGACCACAGACTGCAATCCGCTTAGCAGTCATCTGTGTCCCCTGTGAGTCTAACAGGACACAGTCTTTGTCACAGCGGCTCTGTGAATTAACAGAGTCCGCTTATATCGCCATATTGCGCTACAGCATTTTAGTTAGCGACTCTTTGGAATAACAGAGTTCGCCCATACCGCCATATAGTGCTATGGCGTTTACATCTGCGACTCTGCGGGATAACAGAGTTCGCTCATACTGCCTATTTGCGCCATCTTACTAGCAGCAGGCTCAGCCTGCACAGTGGACCCTGGGCTGCGAACGCACCTCTCCTTAACCCCTTAACGACCGCCGATACGCCTTTTAACGGCGGTCATTAAGGGTACTTAAACCACAGCGCCGTTAATTAACGGCGCTGTGGAAAAAGTGAATAGCGCCCCCCAGAGGCGCATTTTCTCCGGGGTCTCGGCTACCGGGGGTAGCCGAGACCCCAGAGAACATGAATCGGGTCGGTTTTTACCGACACATATGTTGCGATCACCGTTATTAACCCTATAACGGCGATCGCAACAACAAAAAAAAAATGTTGTGCCATTTAATTTCTCTGTCCTCTGATGTCATCGGACATCAGACGACAGAGAAAAAGGGTCCCTGGGACCCCCATGTGGCCCCCGATCTCCTGCATGTGGCCCCCGATCTCCTGCATGTGGCCCCCGTGCCCTTCTGCCTCCCCGGTGCCGCCGCCATTGAGAAAATGGCGGGCGCATGCTCAGTGCGCCCGCCGCTGTGCTGGGGGGGATGGGCAATTTTCTCTGAGAGAACATGATCCGGGTCGGTAGTTACCGACCCCGGTGTCGCGATCGCCGTTATACTAAGTATAACGGCGACCGCAAAAAGAAAAAAAAAAAATGATTTCTCTCCCCTCTGATGTGATCGCACATCAGAGGGGAGAAAATGAGGGTCCACAGGTCCCCCGATTGCCCCCCCATACCTCCCGGTGTCCTCGGTCCTCCCGCAGGCCCCAGGATCCCGGCGTCTTCTTCCTGGAAAAAAAAAATGGCGGGCGCATGCGCAGTGCGCCCGCCGATCTGCTTGGCGACAGATTCAAAATTTTTTCATTCATTCTCATAAAAGTGCATTTTGATCACTGTGAAAAACAGTACATAACCCCACCATTTATCACCCCCTTAGTTAGGGACATATAATAAAAAATAGAAATTATATTTATTTTCATTTTTCCGTTAGGGTTAGGGTTATAATTAGGGTTAGGGTTATAATTAGGGTTAGGGTTAGCATTAGGGTTAGGGTTAGCATTAGGGTTAGGGTTATAATTAGGGTTAGGGTTAGGCTGGGTTCATACTGCGTTATGACAGTCCGTTAGACGGACTGCATTACACCGTGGTATAACGCGGTGTAACGCAGTCCGTTAACGCTGCCATTCACCCCCATTTGAGGGCACATCGCGACGCATGCCGTAAAGCAGCATGCGTTCGCGACGTGCCATCATTCAGTGACGGAGCCTCGGACGCGGGCTGCAGCGTCTGGGCTCTGTCACCGCTAGCACAGATGAATCATCTGCTGATTCATCTGCGCTAGCGGGTATAGCATAACGCGATCGTGTTATACTATACCGTTACCAGCCCGTCAACGCTATGTGTTGAACGGGCTGGTAAAACGCAAAATGAACCTAGCCTTAGGGTTAGGGTTATAATTAGGGTTAGAATAAGGGTTAGGGTTAAAATTAGTGTTAGGGTTACAATTAGAGTTAGGGTTACAATTAAGGTTAGGGTTACAATTAGGGTTGGAATTAGGGTTGGGATTTAGGTTAGGATTAGGGTTGGGATTAGGGTTAGGGGTGTGTTGTTGTTAGGGTTGGAGCTAGAATTGAGGGATTTCCACTATTTAGGCACATCAGGGTGTCTCCAAACACGACGTGGCGTTAAAAAAGTCAAATGGCGCTCCCTCCCTTCCGAGCCCTGCCATGCGCCCAAACAGTGGTTTACCCCAACATATGGGGTATCAGCGTTCTCAGGACAAATTGCACACCAACTTTGGGGTTCTAATTTCTCCTGTTACCCTTGGGAAAATAAAAAATAGCTGGCTAAAAAAAATCAGTTTTGAGAAAAAAATGATTTTTTATTTTCACAGCTCTGCGTTTATACATTTCTGTGAAACACTTGGGGGTTCAAAGTGCTCACCACACATCTAGATAAGTTCCTTAAGGGGTCTAGTTTCCAAAATGGGGTCACTTGTGGGGGGTTTCCACTGTTTAGACACATCAGGGGGTCTCCAAACACGACGTGGCGTTCAAAAAGTCAAATGGCGTTCCCTCCCTTCCGAGCCCTGCCGTGCGCCCAAACAGTGGTTTACCCCAACATATGGGGTATCAACGTACTCAGGACAAATTGCACACCAATTTTAGGGTTCTAATTTCTCCTGTTACCCTTGGGAAAATAAAAAATAGCTGGCTAAAAAAATCATTTTTGAGGAAAAAAATGATTTTTTATTTTCACGGCTCTGCGTTTATAAATTTCTGTGAAGCACTTGGGGGTTCAAAGTGCTCACCACACATCTAGATAAGCTCCTGGGGGGGTCTAGTTTCCAAAATGGTGTCACTTGCAGGGGGTTTCTACTGTTTAGGCACATCAAGGGCTCTGCAAACACAACATGACGCCCGCAGAACATTCCATCAAAGTCTGCATGACAAAATAGCGCTCCTTCCCTTCCAAGCACTCCCATGCGCCCAAACAGTGGTTTACCCCAACATATGGGGTATCAACGTACTCAGGACAAATTGCACACCAATTTTAGGGTTCTAATTTCTCCTGTTACCCTTGGGAAAATAAAAAAATAGCGGGCTAAAGAATCATTTCTGAGGAAAAAAATGATTTTTTATTTTCACGGCTCTGCGTTTATAAATTTCTGTGAAGCACTTGGGGGTTCATAGTGCTCACCACACATCTAGATAAGCTCCTTGGGGGGTCTAGTTTCCAAAATGGTGTCACTTGCAGGGGGTTTCTACTGTTTAGGCACATCAAGGGCTCTGCAAACACAACATGACGCCCGCAGAACATTCCATCAAAGTCTGCATGACAAAATAGCGCTCCTTCCCTTCCAAGCACTCCCATGCGCCCAAACAGTGGTTTCACCCCACATATGGGGTATCAGCGTACTCAGGAAAAATTGCACAACAACTTTTTGGGTCCAATTTCTCCTGTTACCCTTGGGAAAATAAAAAAATAGCGGGCTAAAGAATCATTTTTGAGGAAAAAAATGATTTTTTATTTTCACGGCTCTGCATTAATAAATTTCTGTGAAGCACTTGGGGGTTCAAAGTGCTCACCACACATCTAGATAAGCTCCTTGGGGATCTAGTTTCCAAAATGGTGTCACTTGCAGGGGGTTTCTACTGTTTAGGCACATCAAGGGCTCTGCAAACACAACATGACGCCCGCGGAACATTCCATCAAAGTCTGCAATACAAAATGGCGCTCCTTCCCTTCCAAGCACTCCCATGCGCCCAAACAGTGGTTTCACCCCACATATGAGGTATCAGCGTACTCAGGAAAAATTGCACAACAACTTTTGGGGTCCAATTTCTCCTGTTACCCTTGGGAAAATAAAAAAGATAGCGGGCTAAAGAATCATTTTTGAGGAGAAAAATGATTTTTTATTTTCACGGCTCTACGTTTATAAATTTCTGTGAAGCACTTGGGGGTTCAAAGTGCTCACCACACATCTAGATAAGTTCCTTAAGGGGTCTAGTTTCCAAAATGGTGTCATTTGTGGGGGGTTTCCACTGTTTAGGCGTATCAGGGGCTCTCCAAACGCGACATGGCGTCCAATTTCAATTCCAGCCAATTTTGGTTTGAAAAAGTCAAACGGCACTCCTTCCCTATCAAGCCGTGCCGTGCGCCCAAACAGTGGTCCCCCCCACATATGGGGTATCAGCGTACTCAGGACAAATTGGACAACAACTTTTGTGGTCTAATTTCTCCTGTTACCCTTGGGAAAATAAAAAATTGGGGACTAAACGATCAGGTTTGTGGTAAAAATATGACTTTTTATTTTCATGCCCGGGAGTTATAAACTTCTGTGAAGCACTTGGGGGTTCAAAGTGCTCACCACACATCTATATAAGTTCCTTAGGGGGTCTAGTTTCCAAAATGGTGTCACTTGTGGGGGGTTTCCACTGTTTAGACACATTAGGGCCTCTACAAACGTGACATGGCATCCAGCCAATTCTGCGTTGAAAAAGTCAAACGGCGCTCCTTCCCTTCCAAGCTCTGCCATGCACCCAAACAGTGGTTTACCCCCACATATGGGGTATCAGCATGCTCAGGACAAATTGCACAAAAACTTTTGGGGTCTTGTTACCCTTGGGAAAATAAAAATTGGGGTGAACAGATCGTTTTTGTGGAAAAAAATATGATTTTTTATTTTCACGGTTCTATGTTATAAACTTCTGTGAAGCACTTGGAGGTTCAAAGTGCTCACCACACATCTAGATAAGTTCCTTAGGGGGTCTAGTTTCCAAAATGGGGTCACTTGTGATGGGTTTCCACTGTTTAGACACATCTGGGCCTCTACAAACGCGACATGGCGTCCAGCCAATTCTGCGTTGAAAAGGTCAAATGTCGCTCCTTCCCTTGCAACCTCTGCCGTGCGCCCAAGAAATGGTTTACCCCCACATATGGGGTATTGGCTTATTCAGGAGAAATTGCACAACAAATTTTGTGGTTCATTTTTTCTTTTAACAGTTGGGAAAATAAAAAAAATTGGTTCCGAAGTAAAGTTTTTGCAAAAAAAGTTAAATGTTAATTTTTTCCTTCCACATTGCTTCAGTTCCTGTGAAGCATGTAAAGGGTTAATAAACTTCTTGAATGTGGTTTTGAGCACCTTGAGGGGTGGAGTTTTTAGAATGGTGTCACTTTTTGGTATTTTCTATCATATAGACCCCTCAAAGTGACTTCAAATGTGATGTGGTACCTAAAAAAAAATGGTGTTGTAAAAATGAGAAATCGCTGGTCAAATTTTAACCTTATAACTTCATAACAACAAAAAAATTTTGTTCCCAAAATTGTGCTGATGTAAAGTAGACATGTGGGAAATGTTATTTATTAAGAAATTTGTGTGACATCTCTCTCTGATTTTAGGGCATAAAAATTTAAAGTTTGAAAATTATTAAATTTTCAAAATTTTCGCCATATTTCCATTTTTTTCATAAATAAACACAAGTCATATCAAAGAAATTTTACCACTAACGTGAAGTACAATATGTCACGAAAAACAGTCTCAGAATCAGCTGGATTCGTTAAAGCGTTCCAGAGTTATAACCTCATAAAGTGACAGTGGTCAGAATTGTAAAAATTGGCCCGGTCATTAAGCTGCAAAATGGCTCTGTCACTAAGGGGTTAATATCTATTAGGTGCGTTCCGCAGGCCCTTAACATAATACTAGCGCCAGGGTCTGGCTAGTAAAATGGCGGATGACCAGCGTCTACAGCAGTACATCCAGTAGCTGGGGGGTAGGTTGGCGTCTCTTGAGCGCACCACCTCAGCTGTGGATGTTAACGCAGTCGCTGTTCAGACTGCTAGTGTAGCCATAGCCAGTTTGTCCTCCGCTACCTCTGCTCCGACCTTATCTTACCTCCCGCTTCCAGACAAGTTTGCTGGTGACAGTAAACATTGTCGGGGATTCGTGAGTCAGTGCTCTATACACCTTGAGCTTCTGGCAGCACGTTTTCCCATGGAACGGGCACAAGTGGCCTTCATTGTGTCTCTTTTGTCGGGCAGAGCGCTGAAATGGGCAACGCCGCTGTGGGAGCACGACGATCGTGTGGTGCAGAGTGCTCCTCATTTTCTGGAGGCTCTGAAAAAGGTCTTTTTAGGACCTCAGGTCACACACGATACGGCACTCCAACTGCTGGCAATGTCACAGGGCTTGTCCATGGTCAGCCAGTTTTCAATCCAATTTCGGACTTTGGCCTCTGAATTAGAGTGGCTGGATAAAGTTCTCATTCCGGTGTACTGGAGAGGACTGGCAGACCATGTAAAGGACGCTTTGGCTACCAGGGAGATTCCTGCCACACTGGAGAAACTCATCTCCATATCTACCCGCATCGACCTCCGTTTTCACGAGCGGAGGTTGGAGCGGATCCTGTGTAGGCATAGGTTTCGGCTAGCTCCTACCTGTGCCAAACCTTTTAAACTCCCCGTTCGGGCGTCCGACCCCAAGAGACCATGGAGGCTTCTCGAGTGGAAACTAAGTCTCGGACCACTCGAGTATCCGTGGTCTGTTGAGTGTGTCAGCAGCCGGTACATTATACCAACCAATGTCCCCAGCGGATGAATAAACGGTCGTGTTCAGTGACCATGGGAGCAGGGTCATTAGACGTGACGGCTTTTGCTCAGAAAGTGCTCCTTAAAGGGTTAATCTCCCTAGGTTCATCCACTCTTCCCGCTAAGCTCTGTGTGGACTCTGGGGCAGAGGGGAATTTTATGTCCACCTCCTTTGCCTCTCGCTATTCTATACCTCTGGTGACACTCGCAGAGCCAGTGTCGTTGCGAGTCTTGAATGGAGCGATCCTGTCCTCACAGATCACCCACCAGACTGTCCATCTTCCCCTGTCTATGTCCCCTTCTCATCAGGAGAATATATCCTTTTTTGTTCTTCCTGAGGGAATAGATGAGGTTCTTTTGGGATTACCCTGGCTCCGCCACCATTCTCCCCATATTGAGTGGTCCTCTGGGAGAATACTAGGTTGGGGTGATTGCTGTAGAGGCAGATGTCTCAGGGAGGAACATTCAGGTCTCCACCACGGAGATACCCATAGACCTTGCCTCTCTCCCCAAGGTTTATTGGTCAAAAAGGCAGCAGAGACTCTTCCGCCTCATCGCCCCTATGACTGTCCTATAGACCTCTTGCCTGGTACGGAGCCCCCTCGGGGAAGGGTGTATCCTCTTTCTCTTCCTGAGACAGAGGCCATGTCATTATATATCCAGGAGAATTTGGCAAGAGGGTTTATTAGGAAGTCAGTGTCACCAGCAGGGGCAGGTTTTTTCTTTGTGCAGAAGAAGAATGGAGAATTATGACCGTGTATAGACTATAGGGGTCTTAACGCCATTACCGTTAAGAACAAAAACCCATTGCCCCTAATCTCTGAGCTCTTTAATAGGCTTCGGGGAGCAAGGGTATTTACTAAGCTGGATCTACGTGGTGCCTATAACGGGGGACGAATTGAAGACGGCGTTCAATTCCAGAGATGGGCATTAGGAATATCTGGTGATGCCCTTCGGGCTCTGTACTGCTCCAGCCGTCTTCCAAGATTTTGTAAATGACATCTTCCGGGATATGCTTGCCACCTCAGTGGTAGTCTATCTGGATGACATTCTCATCTTTTCTCCAGATATGGTCTCCCACCGGAGAGATGTCTGCAAGGTCTTCGACCTCTTGCGGGCAAATTCCCTATATGCGAAGTTGGAGAAGTGCGTGTTTGAGCTGGAGTCTCTACCGTTCCTGGGCTATATCATCTCCACCCAGGGATTGGCTATGGATCCTGCCAAACTACAGGCTGTAATGGATTGGCAAGAACCCCACTCTCTTAAAGCGGTGCAGCGCTTTATGGGGTTCATTAATTACTATTGCCAATTCATTCCCCACTTCTCCACTTTGGTAGCTCCCTTGGTAGCCCTCACCAAGAAGGGAGCCAATCCCAAATTGTGGTCAGAGGAGGTCTCCAAGGCCTTTACTTCAATTAAGTCCCATTTTGCTAGCGCTCCCATCTTACATTGCCCCGAGGTTGATAAGCCTTTTATATTGGAGGTTGATGCCTCGTCCGTTGATGCTGGAGCAGTCCTTTTTCAAAAGGATGCTCAAGGTCGGAAACATCCTTGTTTCTTCTTTTCCAAGACCTTCACACCAGCGGAGAGGAATTATTCCATTGGGGATAGGGAGTTGCTAGCCATGAAGTTGGCCTTTTCCGAGTGGAGACATCTCCTGGAGGGGGCTCGCTTTCCCTTTCAAGTTTTCACTGACCACAAAAATTTGGTCTATTTACAGACTGCCCAGAGGCTAAATTCTCGTCAGGCAAGATGGTCCCTGTTCTTCTCCTGGTTCCATTTCACCCTCCATTTCCTCTCCGTGAGAAGAACATTTGAGCCGATGCTCTCTCTCGCTCCGTGGTGTCCTCTGAGGAGGTGGAGGAGGAACCTCGGCTGATTGTCCCCACAGAGAGCCTAAGAACTGTGGCCCCAGTTTCGCTTGAGTCTGTGCCTCTGGGCAAGACTTTTGTGCCCACCAATTTGTGACTGGAGGTACTCTCTTGGGCACATTCGTCCAGGGTGGGTGGACATTTTGGGGCAAAAAGGACATCTGAGTTGCTGGCGAGGACATACTGGTGGACACATATGGTCCGTGACGTCAGGGAATACGTTCAGGCGTGCGTCTCCTGCGCCAAGAATAAGTCCCCTCGACAACGGCCAGCTGGGCTACTTTTCCCTTTACTGGTGGCAGACAGGCCTTGGGAGATGGTCGGGATGGATTTTGTGGTGGGCTTACCCAAGTCTCGGGGCTGCACCATCATCTGGGTGATAACCGACCACTTCTCCAAAATGGTGCACTTGGTGCCGTTACCACGGTTACCGTCTGCACGGGCCTTGGCAGCATTATTTATTAGGCATATTTTCCATTTACACGGAATGCCAGACAAAATCGTCAGTGATTGAGGTCCCCAGTTTGCGTCTCGGTTCTAGAGAGAGCTGTGTCGTCTACTCAGCATTGAGTTAAATCTCTCCTCGGCATATCATCCCGAGACAAATGGGTTGTTAGAGAGGGCCAACCAGACCTTGGTCACATACTTGCGACATTTTGTCTCAGCCAGGCAGGATGACTGGGCATCCTTGCTACCGTGGGCTGAGTTCGCTCTAAATAATGCTGTGTATGACTCCACTGGACAGACCCCATTCCTCTTAAACTACGGTCAGCATCCGCGGGTTCCGGTGCCCTTGCCCGTGTCTTCCGCCGACTCCAGGGTGGCAGACTGGGCCGTGAAGGCACGGGACATTTGGGACCGCACTCAGGATGCCATCTAGGCCTCTAAGAAGAGGATGAGGTCTTCCGCCGACGCACATCGTCGCCCCGCTCCGACATTTGCTCCTGGCGACCTAGTGTGGCTCTCCGCCCGAAAAATCAGGCTGCGAGTGGAGTCCACTAAGTTGGCACCCTGCTTTTTGGGTCCCTCCAAGGTCCTTGAGCAGGTCAACCCTGTGTTTATCGCCTAGCCCTTCCTCCTTGCTTAGGTATCTCCGAAACCTTTCATGTGTCCCTCCTGAAACCCGTGGTCATGTCCCGGTTTTCCGAGTCATCTGCCGGGACATCGGGTTCGTCTACGGACGATCACGAGGTGAACGCCATTGTAGGGTGTAAGGTGGTACGGGGCAAAAAACTTTATTTGATGGATTGGAGGGGTTATGGGACTGAGGATAGGTCCTGGGAGCCTGCCGAGCATATTCATGCTCCGCAGCTCATCGCTGCCTTTGAACGTAGCAAGGCCCAAAGAAGGGGGGGGTCCTAAGAGGGGGATAATGTTAGGGATCAAGTTCCCATTGCTGCACAAGGGGAATCTCGAGCCATCCCTCTCCGGCCGCAGTGGAGCCTGCTCAGCAAAGACGTCGGTCCCAGCGTCTCGCCCGATGACTGCTGCCTCCCCAGGTCCTGCCATTGTAACCAGTGCAGGTCAGCGGCAAGCAGACGTAGTTGGGACTAAGTCCTGTGTGTTCCCTTCTGAGCATGCTCAGGTTAAGATCTCTCATAGGAGATCAGGGGTCACATGGTCGGGTACTGCAGCGACTCCCATTGGTCCTCCAGGAGGGTCCTGAAGCTGCTTTATTTCTGGAGCAGCTTTCTCATTGGTCCTTTTCTGGAAGGTCCTGTAGCTGCAACTATAAAGGTGTGCATGACCGCACGGCCGCGCGATAGTATCAAATCTGTTACGTACTTGCGCCAGTGTGGTCATGTATGCATGTGGTTAGGTCTGGCTGAAATAAGCCCCTCCTATGAGGAGTTTTGTATGCACGTGTTCAGGGCTCGGCTGAAAACGCCATTAGAATATCGGCTACTCCGGTGAGGAGATTATTGCTTGTGTTCTGATTGCATGACCACAGACTGCAATCCGCTTAGCAGTCATCTGTGTCCCCTGTGAGTCTAAGAGGACACAGTCTTTGTCACAGCGGCTCTGTGAATTAACAGAGTCAGCTTATATCGCCATATTGCGCTACAGCATTTTAGTTAGCGACTCTGTGGAATAACAGAGTTCGCCCATACCGCCATATAGTGCTACGACGTTTACATCTGCGACTCTGCGGGATAACAGAGTTCGCTTATACTGCCTATGTGCGCCAACTTACTAGCAGCAGGCTCGGCCTGCACGGTGGACCCCGGGCTGCGAACTCACCTCTCCTTAATATCTATTAGGTGCGTTCCGCAGGCCCTTAACACCAGGTGACATCATTAATGCCAGGGGAGGTGGCCACTAGTTTGCAAGGCCAACCGCTGCGACCGTCTACAACAAGATGCAGTGTGACTATCTGCACTCTCTGACACACCCATGACACACACTCACACTACAATACATGCACATATACACAGAATTAATGAAAAAATATCCATGTGAGTGTTTCTTTAAAATGCCTGCAAACCCGAGCTTCTCTGCATGTGACGAGCTCACTTACGTTAGACATTGTAGTTTCTTATTCTTCAGCATTTCATCAGTAAAGTAAAAACCTGATTTTATTTCAAAGGTTGCAAATTAATTTCAGCACTTTGCTCCTCCAGCTCCAGAATGACAAAATCACATCATTATCTATTTTGTTTCACACGCCGAGGTGCAATCTCCTGCATTGTCAGAGACACATTCACACACAAATTTAGGTTTTGTAAATCTTTTCTACCTGACAATAAAATTCTTCTGAATGAGGTATGCTATTTTAATTTCTTACCCCCATAGGTGTCGTCTAACAGAAGCGAGGAGGCCACTTACCATTCAGTGTAGTAAGGGAGCTATCATTTTACTTCTGGCCTGTCAGTCCGTTTAACAGAATTTAGTATCTGCGGCCATTTCTGTTGGCCTCTTTAGTGGTATATTTCATTCTTTCACGAGTAAACTGAATTTAGAGCACACTAAATCGCACGTGTTTTCCTTTTTTCAGCATTGTCTCAAGATGTCAGTGTATAGAATTTATCTCTTTATAATGCAATGTTCTTAATAGGATCACTCTTGGTCATTTCTCAATGCTTTATGCACAAGGTTATACCAGGTCTGAGATGAAGGGCAAAGGTTTTGCAATAGGGCAGTGCTCAACCCAGCCATTCAAAACCTAAATCCACTTCTCGCTCTAGTCATAGCTTCCTCATGCCTCATTTAGTTTGTGATCTTCTGCCAGTCATGTTCCTGACCTAAATTGTAAGGCTCTACCAGGCTCTACCCCATCAGCTTCAGTACATTGGCAATTGACTTACTAGTTTTTCTTATTTGTTACTTCTAGCAGGGGCAGACACACCATTAATGCAACCAGGGGCCCAAGCCACATTCGCCTCCAAAGCAGGTGGAGTTGTGCATTGTTGTAATTACCAGAGGTCCAAAGAAGATCCAGTGAGTCACAAACTGAGACGGAGGCAGAAATAGCAACGCTTTCTTTACTGAAAAAGGGGTTGGAGTAAGATCCAGTGTTGTATACAATAGTCTCAGATGCCCCTATTGTTACACTTAATCAGCAAGGGCTGAAATCAATGTGCCAGTCCCAAAGTTCCAAATTTATATGTATTAGGCTGGAGGCACACTAGAGAGAAAAATTCGCATAGCACTCGAACCAATGTTAAGCTATGGGGCAACTCCCATAACCTTTTCTTTCTCGGCTGTATTATATGTGCGAGTGAAATGGCAGCATACTGTGATTTGCACCGTATATTGGCCGAGAATCGCCACTGAAAGTCTATGGGTGCGAGAAAAACTCGCACACCACATGGACCAGGAGTATGATTTGCGAGCAATACGCACCGGTGTCCTTTAGAAAAGCAAGCAATTCAGTGCGCTATACTGTAAAATCACACTGACAGGTTAAAATAGAATAGATAGAATACATGTATACACATAGTATAGGTATATACAGTTTATATATGCCATTGACACACAGCCTTCCCGCCTGACCGGAGATGAACTGACAGCGTGGGAAAATGTTCAGAAACTTTCCCATGCTAATCAGTTCATCTCCGGTCAGGAGGGGAGGCTGCGCAGGCAGCTTTTCCTTCATTACTCCGTGGTTTACAGCTGAGCCGGTCGCATTAGCACCGCTCCAAGTTGTAAACTATTTAACCCCTTCAGATGGATTGCAGCATGAGACTTGACTGTACGGCGGACAGGTATGGGTATATTGATGATTTTTTATTTTGCCTTTTTTCCAGGAGAACGATGGCTTTGAATGAATTGGGAGTGTAATAAAGATGGGAAAAATGTGTGTTTATTTATTTCATTAAAACTCTTCATTCTTAATGTGTGTGTTTTTTAACCCTTTCAGACTAGTGGATTAATAATGGATAGTTGTCTTATTGACACCTCACCATTACTAATCAGGCTTAATGTCACCTTACAATACCAAGGTGACATTAACCCCTTATTACCCCATATGCCACCGCTACAGGGCAATGGAAAGGCTAAGTGCCAGAATTGGCGCATCTTACAGATGCGCTTTTCTGGGGTGGCTGGGGGCAGATTTTTTTAGCCAGGGGGGCCAAAAACAATGGTCCCTCTCTAGGCTATTAATTTCTGCCCTCAGTCACTGGCTTGCCCTCTCTGTTGTAGAAAATGTACTGTATGTAAACCATGTCTCATATCCTGTCGGGTTCTGTATTGATTTTATAGAAGCTGACAATTGAATTATTGGCTATTCTGCTATCTATTTCTGTATGAAATACAAATATATATATATATATGTCTCACTGACATATATATATATATATATACACTGCTTGAACAATAAAGGGAACACTCAAATAACACATCCAAGATCTGAATGAATGAAATATTCTCATTGAATACTTTGTTCTGTACAAAGTTGAATGTGCTGACAACAAAATCACACAAAAATCATCAATGGAAAGCAAATTTATTAACCAATGGAGACCTGGATTTGGAGTCACCCACAAAATTAAAGTGGAATGTAATGCCCTTAAAACAAGTCAAAATGATGCTCAGTAGTGTGTGTGGTCTCCACGTGCCTGTATGACCTCCCTGTGCCTGTAAGACCTCCCTACAACACTTGGGCATGCTCCTGATGAGGCGGCGGATGGTCTCCTGAGGGATCTCCTCCCAGACCTGGACTAAAGCATCCACCAACTCCTGGACAGTCTGTGGTGCAACGTGACGTTGGTGGATGGAGCGAGACATGATGTCCCAGATGTGCTCAATTGGATTCAGGTCTGGGGAACGGGTGGGCCAGTCCATAGGTTCAAAGCCTTCATCTTGCAGGAGCTGCTAACACACTCCAGCCACATGAGGTCTGGCATTGTCCTGCATTAGGAGGAACCCAGTGCCAACCACACCAGCATATGGTCTCACAAGGGGTCTAAGGATCTCATCTCAGTACCTAATGGCAGTCAGGCTACCTCTGGCAAGCACATGGTAGGCTGTGGCCCTCCAAAGAAATGCCACCCACACCATTACTACCCACTGCCAAACCAGTCATGCTGAAGGATGTTGCAGGCAGCAGATCGCTATCCATGGCATCTCCAGACTCTATCACGTTTGTCACATGTGCTCAGTGTGAACCTGCTTTCATCTGTGAAGAGCACAGGGTGCCAGTGGCGAATTTGCCAATCCTTTTGTTCTGTGGCAAATGCCAAGCGTCCTGCACGGTGTTGGGCTGTGAGCACAACCCCGATCTGTGGACGTTGGGCACTCAGACCATCCTCATGGAGCCGGTCTCTAACCGTTTGTGCAGACACATGCACATTTGTGGTCTGCTGGAGGTCATTTTGCAGCACTCTGGCAGTGCTCCTCCTGTTACTCCTTGCACAAAGGTGGAGGTAGCGGTCCTGCTGCTGCATTGTTGCCCTTCTACGGCCCCCTCCACGTCTCCTGGTGTACTGGCCTGTCTCCTGGTATTGCCTCCAGCCTCTGTACACTTCGCTGACAGACACAGCAAACCTTCTTGCCACAGCTCGCATTGATGTGCCATCCTGGATGAGCTGCACTACCTGAGCCACTTGTGTGGGTTGTAGAGTCCATCTCATGCTACCACGAGTGTGAAAGCACAACTAACATTCAAAAGTGACCAAAACATCAGCCAGAAAGCATTGGTATTGAGATGTGCTCTGTGGTCCCACCTGCAGAACCACTCCTTTATTGAGTGTGTCTTGATAATTGCCAATAATTTCCATCTGTCTATTCCATTTGCACAACAACATGTGAAATTGATTGTCAAACAGTGTTGCTTCCTAAAGGCACTGCCACACTTAGCGATCGCACCAGCGATCACGACAACGACACGACCTGGCCGAGATCGCTGGTGCGATCGCTATGTGATCGCTAGTTAGATTCCAAACACAACTCATCAGCGATCTGTATAACGACCTCTGCAGTCGTTGGGAAAACCTAGTCCCACCTGCGACGCTGGTGAAGTCGTTCATAAAGGGTGTCACACTCAGCGATTCAGGCTCACCAGCGGGACACCAACGACCAAAAAACGGCTCAGAACGTTCATAAGCGATCAGCGACATCTCAGCAGGGGCCACATCGCTGCTACATGTCACACACAGCTAAGTCGCCAGCGAGATCGCTACTGCGTCATAAATGTTGACGCAGTAGCGATCTCGTTAGTGATCTTGCTAGCAATCTCGCTTAGTGTGGCATACCCTTAAGTCGACAGTTTGATTTCACAGAAGTTTGATTTACTTATAGTTATATTCTGTTGTTTAAGTGTTCCCTTTATTTTTTGAGCAGTGTACATATAGACTGTATATATGTTTTCATGAATATTTGAGGCCATGGATCCATTATTTGTCCATTTTGCAAGCCGGCAAGAAAATCTTGCTGTACGGATGCCATACGGATGTACGGATGCTTAGATGCGAGAAAATTGCATCCTCGCATTGCAAACGGATGACATACGGATCACTGTTCAGGGAACATTTGTGCAATTCTTGTCCGTGAAAAACGGACCGATTTTTTATACGTTGTGTGTGACTCCAGCCTTACATAAGGTTCAGAGGAAATTTATTTGACCAGTTAATCCATAAAGGTCTTCAATAAACTATATGAGAAACAGGTGTCAATCTGGTGAAGCTGTCCTATGGGAACCCCTGGGATGACACACTGATTATAAACATATCAAACCAACAATATAAATATATAAAAATATTTCAATTCTGTAGCCTCAGGATAAGGTCCAGGGAAAATACTTCACCGGGGCTTGTCAGGATCCCCTCAAAATGGATGGCACAGGATTCTACCTCCTCTCTAACCAATACTCACAATTTCCCTGGGAGCAGACAGTCTGCTTCTTCACGGGAAGGACGTCTTCCTTTCCCGCCACTGGCTGTCTGTACCGTTCAACACAATGTCTCTAGCCCAACACCGCATGGACTTCACAGAGCTACAGAATCACACAGCTCTACATATGCTCTGCACTTGTCCCATAAGCAGAGACACAGCCAGGGATTAGCAACCCCTACAAACAGCAATGCTGGCAGAGACCAGTCCTCAAAGAGTTCAGTCTTCTCACCTTTCTCCACCATCACCTTTCAGCGCCTCATACCACAGACACTGGCCATTGTTAGCGGTGGTAAGTCATATCACTCGGCCGTCTTCGGGAACCACTAGTTAACTGAAGTATCTCTCATACACTTCTAAGTGCATTATAGTACATTCGGATTCCATGTCAACCAAGCACCTCATCTTCCGCCCTTCAAACTCTGCTTCTAACACTGGGCTGCATGCAATCAAATCTTATTCATCCCATCGAGAGCTTTGTGGAGGGTGGGCTGATGCGGCTTGCCCTCTCATGGCAGTGGCTGGGAGTTTTAACGCCGGCGAAGAAGCCTTCCGAAGCTCCGGACATCGGCAGTAACGAGAGATGTGTCCCTGTAGCCCACACCCCCTGCAGGTGACTGCTCCTCGTGGACAATGACTTGAGTCATTCAAGGAGGGTGACCTGACAGTCTGCGGAACCACCATTCCAGAGGACTCTGCAGATGGCCCCTCCGTGGGAGTAGAGACCGGCCCAGATCTGAGTTTCGACACCTCAAGCTTTAGCTCCTTCAACTCAGCACACAGAGCTTGTACAATGCTTACCAGTCCTTCCCCTCCTGACACTGATGCCCGGCCTCCCTCCATCTCTGCACTGTTCACAGCCCCCTCAATCACCAGGGTAGATTCCTCCTCTCTTTCTATCCCGGCTCGATAGATCTGCCAGAAGGATAATTCCAGAGCAGCCCGGGCCATCTCCATCAGATAGTCTCGAAGGAGTCTATTAGCTAACCCTGTGATGAATTGATCCCGGAGCAAGCAATCTACCTCTCGGTACGCCCCATGGCCCCTGGGTCTAGCGCTGCACCTCATTCAATGTTTCCTGTAAGGTATTAGAATATTGCAGCAGGGACTCACTTTCCCTTTGGGGGCGATTGAAGAACAGGGATCGAAACTGGACCACACGGGCCCTACCTCCCGAACTTACCTCCAACAGTTCCAAGATTTTATCTAATGTATTCCTCTCTGATTATGGACGTAGCATCACCATCCACCTAACGTCACCCTCTAGTAAATTTAATGCCAGCTCTGCTCGCAACGCAGGAGCCAGATTACACATCTGCAGAATACTCCGAATTCTCTCAGCCCAATCCTGCAACGTCATGTTACTCTCGTCATATTTCGGCATGTGCTGGAATAAAGCTCTTACCGGCACATACCCTCCCAAAGTCGCCCGCGGCTGCCAGGGGGTCCGTGACCAGTGGGGGGGCTGCTGGTGCCGCGGTGTAATGTCTTTCTTCGACTCCGTCCATGACTAGCACTGGATCCTGCCGACTACGCCAAAACGGAGTATTTCTTTACTGAAATAGGGGTTGGCGTAAGATCTAGTGTTGTATACATTAGGCTCAGATTCCCCTATTATTACACTTAATCAACAAGGGCTGAAATCAATGTGCCAATCCCAAAGTTCCCGATTTATATGTATTACACTAAGGTTCAAAGGAAATTTATTTGACAAGTTAGTCCAAAAAGGTCTTCAATAAACTATATGAGAAACAGGTGTAAATCTGGTGAAGTGGTCTTATGGGAACCCCTGGGATGGCACACTGATTCTAAGCATATCAAACCAACAATATAAATATATACAAATATAACAGTAGTTCCTATACACCTAATTTACGGATACCTGGTATCTATCGTTACGGTACTGTTCACCTGTGGTGAACCCCCACTCAGGCCTGTAATTTAAGATGGCTGCAGCCAGTCCTAAAATTCTTCAGCGCCAAAAACGAATATAGCAAAGCAACAAGGATTCACGTCTTGTCGGCCGATGCCAAGCCCACACACTGGGGACTTACAGTTCTGTAACCTCAGGATAAGGTCCAGGCAGAATACTTCATCGGGGCTTGTCAGGATCCCCTCAAAATGGATGGCACAGGATTCCATCTCCTCTCTAACCGTCACTAACAATTTCCCTGGGAGCAGACCGTCTGTTTCTTCACGGGAAGGACGTCTTCTGTTGCTTTCCCTCCTCTGTCTGTCTGGCCCGTTCAACACAATGTTGAACTACACAGCTCTACACATGCTCTGCACTTGTCCCCTAAGCAGAGACAACCAGGGATTACCAACCCCCACAAACAGCAAGGCTGGCAGAGACTAGTCCTCAAAGAGTTCAGACTTTTCACCTTTCTCCAGCATCACCTCTCAGTGTCTCACACCACAGACACTTGCTCCCACCCCCAGAACACACAGTCTCCTGGGCTGCACCTGCTCTCAGTTCATCAACTCAAGCAGGCAAGCACTGCAGGGTCCTAGTGCTCTCATGATGCCATTACAGTTCACACTCTTACATTATGATGGGCTATTGGACTGCAAAGGACCCATATACTGTTCTTGCACAGGATCCCCTTCTGTTTGTGTCCACCCCTGATTTCAATGAAATAGGACCTATAAAATCCACCTCTTGTGTAGTCCTGGGACCATAAAAATATTTGATGAGACCAAAACCAAATTTACAGTAAAGGTGCAGTATAGGTATTATGCAAAGTGTGGTGTTTTTTCCTTCAATACCTTATGCATTTGCAAGTAGGTAATGTACCATGCGGCCAAGAACCATGAAAATTGGCCATAATTTGCCATAGTTTCACAAGTCCAGGTTAATGATAAAAATTAAGAGCTCTACCTGTACTTGCTGCAGATAATCTGCTAGCATGTGCTTCACTGGGATTTGCTCACAACCTTGGCAAATTGTGGGTAGTTTGGCAGTGGAGTTCACACTAGTGTCCCACAGATGCAATATGAATACCCAGCATTAAGGTGCCTTATTGATTTATTATTGCCTGTGCACCTGTTTTGTGCCTATATTTGTATATTTGTGTTTTGCACTTTTTGTTTATTCTGCACCCAATTCATTATTCTATTTGCACCTTTTTGATGATTTATTTTATACATTCCTTCATGGTTTTTTTTGTAGGTAGAATTGGTGCAACCTCTAGCGCCCCCCGATGTGTTATCAAGTGCACCAGTATTTGGATACTTTTTGTGACTTTTGGCACCAAAAATCGAAAAAGCAGTTAAAGAAATGGTTAAAACCTATTTTTGATTTTGTGTCAAAATTCATGAATAGCGTGCGCCATTTTAATGAATTTAGCACCAAAAATGACAACTAATAAAAAAAGACAAGAAAGGAAAGGGACTTTTTCCTCAACAACTTTGCATATCCAGATATTTTAGACTCATGTGTGTCACATTTTTTGGCGCATCTCACTCCAGTCCCTGCCCGGAGTAAGGTTTCTGGTGGAGTTTTCAATTTGCCACATTTCTGTAACTTTTTAAAGGATTTAGCCTACAAGAAAAAATCATCACACTACAGTAGAAATTAATTTTTTTTATTAAATAGCTTAAAAATACATAATATTAATTTCATATCATGATCAAGAATAAAATTCCAGGAGAGTAGTAAGCACAATGAATGGATATCGGGAAAAGAAAAGTATGTAAAGTACCGTATATACTCCAGTATAAGCCAACCCGAGTATAAGCCAAGGCACCTAATTTTGCTACGGAAAACTGGGTAAGCTTATTGACTCGAGTATAAGCCGGGTATGCATTGTCCCGTCCCTGTCCTGGTATGCATGACTCCCCCATCCCTGTTATTGTATGCATGGCTCTCCGGTCCCTGTCCTGCTGTGCATGGCTCCCCGGTCCCTGTCCTGCTGTGCATGGCTCCATGGTTCCTGTCCTGCTGTGCATGGCTCCACGGTCCCTGTCCTGCTGTGCATGGCTCCCAGTTCCCTGTCCTGCTGTGCATGGCTACACGGTCCCTGTTCTGCTGTGCATGGCTCCCCTGTTCCTGTCCTGTTGTGCATGGCTCCATGGTTCCTGTCCTCCTGTGCATGGCTCCATGGTCCTTGTCCTGCTGTGCATGGCTCCCAGTTCCCTGTCCTGCTGTGCATAGATCCCCAGTCCCTGCCCTGCTGTGCATGGCTCCACTGGTCCCATTGTATGCATGGCTCGCTCCCCGGTCCCGTTGTATGCATGGCTCACCCCACTGTCCCATCATTGTATACATAGCTCACCCTCCCCCATCCTACTCACCCTCCTCGCACCGTCACTGGATCTCCGTTGTCCAGGCGCAGCAGCTCTTCCTGTGCTTAGCAGTCACGTGGTACCGCTCATTAAGGTAATGAATATGCACTCCACGCCTATGGGAGTGGAGACTCGTGCATATTCATTACCTTAATGAGCGGTACCACGTGACCGCTCAGCACAATCAGGAAGTGCTGCAGGCACCCAGATGGAGATGCAGGGATGGAGATGCAGCGACGGCGCGAGGAGGGATGAGTATGATGTCTTCTGAAAGCCAGCGGCTGTAGCTGCAGCTGTCACTGTGCTCCTGATGCTGCTCCGCCACTCTCTCCCCGCTGGCAATGACTCCTGTATAAGCCGAGGGGGCATTTTCAGCACAAAAAAATGTACTGAAAATCTTGGCTTATACACAAGTATATACAGTAATCATCTTTACAGTAATCATCTGATAAATAACAGATGTAATAAAATACAAAGTAGTTATAAATAATACTTCTAAATAATGAAGAGAAATTCATAACAGTGAAAGTGCAAATGCATAAATAAACCTGTTTTTTCCTATTGAATAATACAGCATAATATAATAAGAATAAGTAAACGGTGTTTACGGCACCAAGTTCTGAAGTTAAGTATCTCATGTTTTCATAATATCAATAAAGACAATAGTTACCCAAATCAATCACCAAAAATACTTTTCGTGCTAAAAAGTCGCAAAAACTGGTTAAAGACAAAAATAAAGAGTATTTTTAATTTTGCTCCAAGTTTATGAACCGCGTGGGCCATTTTGAAGAATTCAGCACAAAAACTTTAGACCAGGGTTCCCCAACTCCAGTCCTCAAGGCCCACCAACAGGTCATGTTTTCAGGATTTCCTTTGTATTGCCCAAGTGATACAATTATCACCTGGGCAATACTTAGGAAATCCTGAAAACATGACCTGTTGGTGGGCCTTGAGGACTGGAGTTGGGGAACCCTGCTTTAGACAATACTAAAAAAAGACAAAAAATAAAAGTGACATCAATAAATCACAAATGATGGTCTGCGTTCTGTGTTTGCACAGCTAAGAATACCGAAAAAGCACTTAGGCAAGATTCATCATTTGAGGAGTTTTTTTATGTCACCTTTTTGTCTCGTGGTATTAGTCACCTTTTTTTGCGGCAAATACTTCAAAATGGCACTTGCAAAGTGTAAAAAAAAAACAGGCAAATAGAATAGACTTAAAAAAAAGTTGCAAATAAAATAAGGAATTGGGTGCCAATAAAAAGGTGCAAAACACACAAAACTAGATTAAAAAACAGGTGCATTACAATGATGAATTGATGCCATCATTTAAAGGGATTTTCTAAAATCAGAAACTTTCATTCCTAATGACTTTGTCTGGTATTACAATTGAAATTCTGAGCAGAACTGCAGTTTTAGGCACAGCCCTTGGACCAGAGTGGTGCTTTTTATTCTTTAATTACTATTTAAGCTTTGTAGGTTTGTAAATTGCTGTCTATAGTATGTATTTAGATTGCTATTTGGCTGATTGTATTTTCTTTGTATCTCAGATATATGGAATTCAGGCGTAGCAAAAGAGTCACAAAGAAACACTCAGAGATGCAAGCAAAGTCATATAGAGAGAAATATATTCATGCAGTGGGAGGTTAGATTGAAATAGATGTGGAGACATAGAGACTGGCAGTGTCATTACTGAGATGTCTGCTCAGAAGGTGGAGAGGAGGCAGGGGTCTCATCACTTCTTGTGAGAAAGAACATGTTTAACTGTGATTTATAGCAGAGAGATGAGGCTGAGAACAATGGGGAAGAGCAATATAAAGACAGGCTTAAAATAAACTGTGACCAGAAAAATAAATTGCAGATAGAATAGACTTTCTGCATGTGTTCATTTTATCTGTTACTGAATGTGAACTGACTGCCTGCGTCAAGCAAACTCGCAGACCCCTCTCACTCTCATGGTTCAGGCTTTGGATATCTTTTCTATGAGTAGCCTTATGTAAGCTCATAGCACCATAAGTGTGCAAAAATAATTAGTTTGCATACATTCACCATCGGTCAAGGGGATACTGCTATAGAGAGGGGCCAGAAGATTGCAGCATATAGTTACATAAACTCCTACTCTTATTAGTACTGCTTCATCATCCTGTTAAACAGTGCAGGTTTCCTTGCTGTCATGGCAAGTGTTATTCAGTTCAGTTGATCTCCTGGAGTTCTCCACCCTGAATTGCCTCAGCTGTTCAGTGTTGGCCACTCCCCTCTGGTATATATGCTAGCCACTGGCACTTGGAAATTGCCAGTGATAGCTCTACACCCTGGATTGATGTTAAAGGAGAAAGTTCAGTGTTTGGAGTGGCAGTTGGAGAGTTTTTCTGGAGATTGCTGCGTAGCGTTGATTTGCGTGTTTCTCCTTATCCTCTCACATTTAGTTTCTCCATCCTACAACTCCCATTTTCCCCTTTGTTGTTTTGTGACTGTATTTGTATGATAGTAGTTTTTTTTATCCCTGTCTGTTTACCCCTGTCTGTCTGGTTAGTGTTTTGCTATACACTTTGGCCCCTCACCTACCTGGGTGTGGAAGGGATCAGATAAGAGTAAAGTTAGGAGCATAGCTAGTAACGAGACCCCAGCATCTCCATCATCTGGGTAATCCTGGGGACAGGGATAGACAAGGGCACCCCTAGTTCGAGGGTAGGTGCCCACAGTTCCTTGACACTACGTGACATTATCTGTTGTGAATGGGTTTGAGATGAGTTCTGAGCAGAGGCTCCCTCTGGTGGTTACAAGCAGTGCTAGTCTGTCCAGTGAAGATTGTGAGGACTGGGAATCAGGTGTTACTGACTGGTCTTATATAAGGGAGTCACCTTCCCATCAGGGTTGCCGGTGATCAATTGTTCTGGTCTGAATCCTTTATTCCAGTTTCCCTTGTAGCCTGCTGTGTCGTGTCTGCATCTCCTGCTAACAGATAAGACTTTTTCTTCTTTTGTGTTTTTGCTATATTTTTGCATTTTGTCCTGCACTTCTGTGGGGGCCTTCAGGGTCCCCTCCGGGGGCTTCTGCCCTCTCAGTTTTGTTCAGCCACTGATGTTTGTACTTTTGCTTTTTCCAGTTTTTTCAGTGGCTGCTGTTTTGATTTTGTTACACCAGAGAACTAATTTAGGTGGAAGAGGTCGTGTGATCTCAGGTGTTTTTGAAATTAGTAGAGTTGGTTCCTTTCAGGGTTTTCTGGGATTGCAGTAAGTACCCTTCCTATCCTTTTCTATTTAGTTAGTTTGGGCCCCAGCGTTTGCTCATACTATTTTCTTTCTGTGTCAGTATTTCATCTTGTCTAACCGCCATTACATGTTTGGGGGCTTTCTATTATCTTTGGGGTTCTGCTCTGGGCAGATAGCTTTCCTATTTCTATCTTTAGGTGTAGTTAGTTTCTCAGGCTGTGACGAGGCGTCTAGGACCAACGTAGGAACGCTCC
>JARQOD010005263.1:0-49060 GCA_033576555.1 Oophaga sylvatica | reverse complement strand
GCCACTCAATTTTCTTTACTTAAATTTGTAATATGGCAAGAAAAAAGCAGCAAACCCAGTCTATTCATAGGACTATCAGCTGTGTATCCCCCAGACTTCTGCACAACACAAACTGAGGGTTTCCCAACCCCATTTATAAGGCCGAAATCCCACTTATTAAACCTGACATGGCACACCTGTGAAGTGAAAACCATTCCCGGTGACTACCTCTTGAAGCTCATCAAGAGAATGCCAAGAGTGTGCAAAGCAGTCATCAAAGCAAAAGGTGGCTACTTTGAAGAACCAGAATATAAACATATTTTCAGTTGTTTCACACTTTTTTGTAAAGTGTAATGTAAATTCCACATGTTTAATTCATAGTTTTGATGCCTTCATATGAATGTACAATTTTCATAGTCTGAAAATACAGAAAAATCTTTAAATGAGAAGGTGTGTCCAAATTTTTGGGTCTGTACTGTGTATATATATATATGTGTGTGTGTGGTGTGTGTGGTATATACACATATATATATATATATACACCTATACATGTGTTTTACATGTTTTCTATTTTAACCTGTCAGTGTGATTTTACAGTATAGGGACTGAAGCCGGCCTTTACACCTGTGGGGTATTTCTCGCAAGTCACATGCATGGTCCGTGTGGTGTGTGTGTTTTTTTTCCCTCGCACCCATAGATTTTGCATTGGCGTATTATGGGCGAATACGCTGCAAATCACAGCATGCTGCGATTCCTCAGCACTAAAAACAGCTGAGAAAAAAATCGGATGATGGGAGCTGCCCCATAATTAACATTGGTCCGAGTGCTATGCGATTTTTTTCTCTCATAGCACTTGTCCGTATTTTTTTCGCTAGTGTGACCCCGGGCATTATTATTATTTTTATTTATTATAGCAAAATTATTCCATGGCGCTTTACATGTGAGGAGGGGTGTACATAATAAATGCAATTACAGTAACCCTTAAAAAAATTACGACTAATTCACCTTCCGCCTTTCAACACTTTAATGACCTCTTAGTCACCTGGCAGGCAGGTTTGTTGTGATCTACCTTGAATGACATTTTGATTTATTCACGTGACCTTGAGACAAAATCGGATACATGTGAGGTAAGTCCTTCAGATACTCAGTCAATAAATGATTTGTCCCAAACAGGAGAAATGCATGTTCTCGTTCCAAGAGATCACTTTTATGGGTTATTTTTTATCGTCCACTGGTTTTCGCATGCATCCGGTGAATGTTTCCCGCGGTACTGGATTGGGATCGTCCTGAGCCCCCAAAAGCCTTACAAAGGTTCTTTGTTCGCCAACTACTACCCAAAGTTTTATCAAAGGTTTTTTGGTGATGGCCAAGCCTTTGACGGATAACCAAAAAGGGGACAGACTTTTCCAATTAGTCCAGTCCGAGAGGAGTTTGATACCTTGAAAAGATGTTTTGCGTCTACACCAAACCTGGCGTCACTCAGCCATTTATTGTAGAAGTTGACGTGTCTGAAGGGGGGTGTGGGCTGTGTTGTCTCAGGGTGCATCTCCTAGTAAATGGCGTCCGTGTAAATATTTTTTTAAGAAGCTATCAACTACTGGCAAACTATGACATTGGTAACAGGGAACTCTTGGCAATTAAGAGTCGTGTTGTTTTTTGGAAGAAGCAGTTCATCCGGTCATGGTAGTCACTAATCATAAAAATCTATTATATTAAGAATCTGCTAAGCGTCTCACGTCTAGATAGGCAAGGTGGTCTTTATTCTTCACCAGATTCAACTTTTTCCTGATGTATAGGCTGAGGGATAAGAATGTTAAGGCGGATGCCTTATCTTTTTGTTTTCCTGGGGATGGAGATAACACTATGTAACACAATTTTTGTTCCTGGCTTCCAAGTGTAATATTTCAACTGCTTATGTTTAAAGACTATGGAAAAACTACTACATTCAGCACAAACTTTGATTTTATGACCACAGGCCAGAAAATTTTGTATTTATTGTGTCAAAAAAAAGGAAATTATTATATTTTCGTTCATGCGGTCTAATAAAAAACAACACTTGCATGGTAAATAGATAAAGACAAAAACTCACTCAAAAAGGTTCAGAAATGAGTAGTTTTTCTAGATTTGTGAGTGTACAGCAAATCGCTTAATCGAAGAAGCCCCAAATGTAGTCCCCCATCATGTTTTCGTTATACTGTCCTTGGTAATGATGTTCAAAGTCCAATATATCTTGATGAAAGCGCTCGCCTTGCTCCTCTGAGTAAGCGTCCATGTTCTCCTTGAACTTGTCAAGATGAGCGTCAAGGATATGGACTTTGAGAGACATTCTGCATCCCATTATGGCGTAATTCTTTATGAGAGTCTGAACCAACTGCACATAGTTTTCAGCCTAGTGATTACCTAGGAAGCCATGAACCACTGCAACGAAACTATTCCAAGCTGTTTTCTCTGTCCTGTTCAGCAGCCTGGCGAACTCGTCACATTCTATGATCTTCTTGATCTGTGGTCCGAAGAAGATACCAGCCTTGACCTTTGCCTCGAACAGCTTTGGAAAGAGATCTTGGAGGTACTTGAAAGCAGCTGACTCCTTGTCAGGAGCCGTGACAAATTGCTTAATGAGGCCTAACTTGATATGCAGTGGTGGCATCAGCACCTTCAGAGGTTTTTCCATCAATATGGCCATGTGAGGGCTTACTTTTTGTGGGACGAGTTGTAATTTTGAAAGACTCAATTGGTTTTAGCATGTCTTGTACTCGAAAACAGGAAAAAAATTTCAGGTGCAGTGAAATTTCAAAAAAAGTGCAATCCTACACTTGTTTTTTGTTTGGCTTTTTTGCTAAGTTCACTAAATGCTAAAACTGACCTGCCATTATGATTCTCCAGGTCATTATAAGTTCATAGACACCAAACATGTCTAAGTTCTCCTTTATCTAAGTTTGCTAAAAAAAATTGCGTGATCTCCGGTTGAGTGAGGGCTTATTTTTTTCTTTACCGAGCTGACGTTTTTAATGACACCACTTTTATGCAGATACGTTCTTTTGATCGCCCGTTATTGCATTTTAATGCAATGTCGCAGCGACCAAAAAAAGGTAATACTGGCGTTTTGACTTTTTTTGTCGCTACGCCGTTTAGCGATCAGGTTAATCCTTTTTTTTATTGATAGATCAGCCGATTCTGAACACGGTGATATCAAATATGTGTATGTTTGATTTTTTTTTTATTGTTTTATTTTGAATGGGGCGAAAATGGGGTGATTTGAACTTTTTTTTTTTTAAAACATTTGTTTTTACTTTTAGTATGCTTCAATCGTCCCCATGGGAGTCTAGAAGATGCCAAAGCTCGATCGCCTCTGCTACATAGAGGTGATTCTCAGATCACCTTTATGTAGCAGAATTACTGCATTGCTATGAGCGCAGACCACAGGGTTGTGCTCATAGCAATCCGGCATAACAGCCTTAGAGGTCTCAAGGAGACCTCTGATTGTTATGCCGACGCACCGATGACCCCCGATCACATGACGGGGGTCAGCGGTGTGCATATTCGCGATTCCACTCGTGCCTATTGCGGGCATATGTCAGCTGTTCAAAACAGCTGACATGTCCTGGCTTTGATGCGGGCTCACTGCCGGAGCCCTCATCAAATCGGGGGGATACTGGCCACAGACGTACTATTCCGTCCGCGGGCAGTAAGGGGTTAAACTGTACTCGATCTAAGTCATTGAGATTCTACAAAATAAAGCACTGCCATGTAAACGAGCAGCAATTATTCACCTTACCTTCAAGAGTTTTCTTGCAATATTCGCATGTGCAATATTCGCATGTGAAATGAGGTACTTGTATGACTACTATTGAACAGTCTGAGAACGTTCTAGAAAGTTCTAAAAGTTTCTAGACACTTCCAGATAATTCTGGAAAATTGTAGAAACTTCTGCACAATTCTAGCAGTTAAACAATATTCTAGAAGACTACTTCGTATTGAATAAGAATCGAGAATTTTCCCGAAAACAGACAAATTTCAAATTTCAATGTCCTGATCACAAAAGCAAAGTTTTTGAGGAACTACAACTATTTTCTATTTGTTTTAGGCATAACGGATTAGGAAAACACACTTTGGACCCAGGAACAAAAAATAAATAAAAATTTGTTACATAGTGTAATCGTTATTGGTTCCTGTACTACAGAAAGGAATAGTTACTGCTGCTATAAGTTCTGACCTTGAGAAAGAGGTTGTAGAGGCTCAGGGGGACGCCCAAGCTGCCTTTTCTTTAGGTAAATTGTTTGTACCTGTGAATATATGTCTAAGTTAAAAGTGAACATCATGATTCGGTCTTGGCCGGACACACTGGTGGTAAAGCCACCACAGATCTCCTTACTCAGCATTTATGGTAGTCTGAGGTGCATCAGAATGTTTAGGAGTATGTAGCTGCCTGTAGTGTGTACACGTTCTAAGACCCCTCATACTCATCCATCTGGGTCCCTACAACCATTGGTGATTCTCAGTAGACCTTGGACTCATCTATCATAGATTTCATTACTGACATAGCCGTATCTGCAGGTAATAACAGTTATTTTGGTGGTGGTGGACAGGTTCTAATTTTATTGCACTATTTGCTTTATCCAACGCCAAGACCTTGGCGCAAATTTTCATCAAAGAAATCATGAGATTATATGGGATGCCTACCGATATTGTTACTAACACCAGGGGGTGCAATTTGTTTCCGAGTTCCTGGAAAGCATTTTTTTTCTTGGGTGGGAATCCATCTATCATTTTCATCCACTGTTTAATGGGCAAACTGAACGCGTTAACCAGAATCTTGAGACTTATCTTAGGTGTTTTGTATCTGAGAATCAGGAAAATTGGGTTATCACGAGTCTACTGGTAAGTCCCCATTCTTCTGGGACTACGGTTTTCCTCCTCAGTTCAGCTCGTTTAATAGGAATTGTTCTTTGGGAATACCTGAAGAGGAACAATTTTCATGATCTAATACTTTCGTGTGGCAAGGGTTTTTTAATAATTTGAGGAAGATGGGTTCCAAATATGAGTGTGGCTGATCGGAGACGTTTGGTGGGTCCGGACCTGTGTGTTGATGACTTGGTATGGTTGTCCTCGAATAATAAGTTGAAGGTTCCTTCTTGGAAACTAGGTCCCAGGTTCATTGGTCCTTATAAGATTGTTCCCGTCATCAATCCTGTAGTATTTTGCCATCTACTTTTAGGATTCATAATGTGTTTCACCGGTGTTTCCTCAAAAAATATGTTGCTTTTTCTGAACCATCACCACTACCTCCATCTCTGGTCATAGTTGATGGCAATTTGGAGTTTCAGATAGCTAAGTTTGTCAGTCTCTTCAGTATTTAGTACACTGGAAGGGTTACGGTCCTGAAGAGTGGATGTGGATAACAGCATCTGACTTTCATGTGGTTAGGTTCATCCGGTCCTTTCATACGGCACACCCTGATAAATCCGGCCCTGAGTTTCCAAGGTCCCTCTTAGAAGCGGGGTACTGTTACGGGGTTTACCGAGCCAGAGAGTAGCCAGAAGACCGCAGCGTCTGAGTTCACGTACTCCTGCACTGAAAAGAAGCACTTCTTCCTCATATTAAACGGTGCAGGTTTCTTTCATCAGTGCAGGGGTTAAACTGTTCAGCTTGGAGTCTCTGAAGCTTCCTGCTTGGGTGATGGCAGCTGTTTAGTATTAGCCACTCCCTTCTCCTATACATTCTTGGCACTGGCAATCTGGATTGCCAGTGTTAAGTCTTGCGCTTCCTGGTGAGGAGGGGAGGATTCTATGTTTAGGAGAGTTGTTCTGTGACTGTTGCTTGGTGTTTCGGTTGTGTGCATATTCCCCACCCTCTCTTGTTTACTTTCTTTATCTCGTCCTCTCCACTTTCCTGGGAGGGGACAGATAAGGGCTGGTTCAGAAGTTCAGCAAGGTATGTGACCCAGGAGTCTTCACCATCAGAAGTAACATGGGAAGCAGGGATAGCTAGGGTGCCTATCATTAGGGACAGGGAAGGAGCCCCTTGCCCTAGATTTTCTGACAAAAAAATTTTGACAAAAAGGGCACAGAATTTGAGGAAAAGAACATCTCAGCCAAAAATTAAGCATGGGGGTGCATCAATCATGCTTTGGTGTTGTGTTGCAGCCATTGGCGCAGGGAACATGTCACGGGTAGAGGGAAGAATGGATTCAATGAAACTTCAACAAATTCTTGATGCAAACATAACTCCATCTATAAAAAAAAGCTGAAGGTGAAAAGAGGGAGAGGATGGCTTCTACAAATGGATAATGACACTAAACACACGTCACAATCCACAATAGACAACCTGAAGAGGCTCAAGCTGAAGGTTTTACAATGGCCCTCACAGTCCCCTGATCTGAGAATCATTGAAAATCTGTGGCGAGACCTCAATATAGCAGAGGATGCAAGACGCCCCAGGAATCTCACAGAACTGGAGGAATTCTCCAAGGAAAAATGGATGACATAATTACAAACAAGAATTGAAAGACTCTCGTCTGACTACAAAAAGGGTTTACAAGCTGTGATACTTGCAAAAGGGTCTGCTACTAGGTACTAACCATGCAGGGTGCCAAACTTTTGCATTTTCCCATTTTCCTTTTAAAAACATAAAATATGAAAATATATTTATTTTTTGCCTGAAATACAAAGGTAATGTGTCATCTTTAATTTTAGGCCTATTAGAGAACGTTTAATCTTCAACTTGCTTAACTGTCCACAATAACAGTAATTTTTTCCAAGGTTGCCCAAACTTTTATATGCCATTGTATTCAGTCACTGTATTTTCTATAGATGGACTCATGGAAAGAAATCCACCAGAGAGATGTCCGCGTCCTCTGTATTCCCAGGACTGTCCACAGGAGAATCACAGTGTCCCGGAGGATCATCAGGTAGACGGCGCTGAGCCCTGTACTGGATCTGTATATGAAGAGACATTTCAGCCGTGTGTGAGTGACGTGAAGGAGGAGATTCCGGTAGATGTTTCCACAGGTTAGTAATAATGACCGGCGTGTATTTACCCCCATATGGAATAATAACAACTTGCCAGAGATAAAGAAAGTAGGTACTATACGAGAATGGACAGGAAAAGGAATAAGATATATGTTTCAAATATGGAAGGGGAAGAAATTAAACCTTTCCCGCAGTTACAAAATGAGTTCCTATTGCCAAGTACAGAATGGTATCATTATGGACAGATTAAACATGCAATTAGAACCCAGAGAGCACAACAGAGACTGGTAGTGGAGACGGATCTGGTTTTGGAGTACATCTGTCAAGAAGGTGTCACTAGGGTGGTAATTTAAGTACAGGGATTTGATGCATACCTTTCTTTTGGGGTTTCCACTGAAAGCTAGGCATAAATGGGAAGAAGTGGGAAATATAGAAGATGACGTATGGGAAACTATATTGGAGTATATACCCAAACTCTCTATGAGCGAACCTGCAAGACTATCACATATTTATGTAATTCATAGAGTATATAGATCACCGTTAATAATGCACAAAATGGGGCTAAGGGGAAACTCGGAATGTCCAAGATGTAATATGGATATGGCGGGTATATTCCATATGATGTGGGAGTGTTCTAGGCTCTCAATGTTTTGGTCTGGAATAATTAACATGATTGAAGGGGCGTATGGATGCGAAGTCTCTGGAGATCCTGTTACGTGTTTGCTAGGTTATGTGGAGGAAATCTTAATTGATAATAATAGTAAAATAGCTATTGCTAGACTATTGTGCTAGGAAATTAATAGCAAGAAATTGGACCAGTCCTGAGCCTCCATCGGGGGAGGAATTCTCTGAAAGTGTGAAACATATTATACACTTGGAAAAGAGTATATATGAAAAAAGAGGTAAATTGAATATGCATGAGAAAATATGGGCGCCTTGGATGCACTATAAAGGATTATAAGAAATGAGACCTCTGACATGTAATTGTCACGCAGCTGTAATGCAGGCTGGTGTGTGCTCCCCCTGTAGGTTACAGAGGGGAGAAGGGATTACACACTACCAGAGTAGGCCTGCACTGCAGCAGCCAAAACCACCACCAGGTGGCAGCAAAAACGTCCAAAACTGAGTCAGGAATAATCAGTCATCTAAAGTATCACAGGTCTCAGCCAGTCCTCTACAGAGCAGAAACACAGGTGCCACAAAGTGGCGGGAGCGTGGTCAGGCAAGCCAAGTCAAAACCGTATAGAGGCAGCAGGACAAAAGGAATAAGCAATATGCGTGGTCAGGAGAAAGCCAGGAGGTCAGCAACGGTCAGAAGCAGATAAGACAAAGACAGAAAGCAGAAGCGAGTCCGAATACAGGCCGAGTCAAAAACCAGAGAATCAAACAGACAAACAGGGAAATGCAGGGAACAGGGCAGACAAAGGGGAACAACAGACACGGGACAAGTCAGGGATAACAGCAGGACAAATCAAGGGTTACCAGTCAGGTTCACAAGCCGAAGGTAGCAGTATAGCTCACACTGCTAGCAGGATGTGTGAGAGCTAAATAGCCAACCTGAACCCAGAATGAGGCAGAGCAAAGTTAACCCTTGACATGATCCGCCCAGACCAAGGGCAGACAGACTAAACCCTGGAACGGATCATGACAGTACCCTCTTGTGATGAAACGGTGCACACACACGACGGCTGCTGCCGTCCGACCCAGTAAACTGCAGGGATTTATAATTATTCCACTTAGGAACTTGCAACTCTCTGGCGCCCCCCTTACCCTCAGGTCAGTCAGGGAACTGCACCTAGGATAATTAGTCGCCAGAGGGAATTATAGTTAATCCGAGCCGCAGCCGGGTAATACACTTATAAAACCCGCTCCGTCACCACCAACGCCACCCCATAGGTCAACACTTTACACCCCTTCTTTATAGCTGCCACCAGCCACGGTTTACTTGGAACAATTTATCAAGAGGGTCCGTAGCAACCCCAAAACAGTAGCGTAGTACTTCAGGCGCGTGCAAATTCGTTTATAGAGCAGGAGAAACAAACTAATAAATTTATAGGTTTATTCCTTAAAAAGACAGGCAGTGCTTATACAATATAAAAAGATGGAACAAACTGAGACAATATCGTTATGTACAAATGCAGTTATAAAATAAAATAGGATTAAAGATGAAAATCACTCACATGGTTGTTAGATCATTTACAGGCAAGCCAGGCTGGGGGGAGGAGCCACACGTCATAGTTCATTTGCAGATCTCTTAGTCAGGACATCACAGCAAGGACTGCCAAGGGGGTCTCACTGCCAGACTTATACCTGGGGCTGCTGACCTCACGAAAAGGGGAGGGTTTTTCTGGCCACCTCCCAGGGACAGAAGTGTATGATTTGAGCTCTGAAATATCATAAGGTCCATCCCTCGTCCTGTGAACCTAGCAGAATAACGGCAGACCTATCAATGATCTTACTTTAAAATGACGGTTCCAATGAGCCCAAACTTGGATGAGCTAGTTTGTGGGGGATCCGAGAATTCCATTTCTCGGGTTCTGTTGGAGTTACGGGTTCTCCAGTACCACGGGAACGATGCCCATGGACACAGGCTTCAAAACAGTAACTTTCGTGTTTCTGACGCAAATCCCCACCATGTTATAACCAAAACAAAATGAAGTCTCCAAAATGGCTGCTAGGGTAGGGACAGCACATGTTGCTGACAATAGGGACCCCTGCGGTGAAGTGGCAAAACTTCCAGCACTGGTAGCTCAGGTTACACTGAGCTTGACTGCAGGTTGGGAGGGGGAAGGGAAGCGTGAGCTGCAGAGAAAAGGAGGGAGGGGTAACTTTGCCCTGTGCTTGCAAACGGTTGGGGTTGTAGTACTATGGGGAAAGTTCTGGAAACAGCACAAGAAATGAAGCTTGCAGTATCATCACATCTCCCCCCCTTAGAGGGCGCTACGGAGGCATGACCTCTCGGTAATCCGCCATGCGCACCTCATCGGGTTCGCCACGTCGGGACAACCCATCAGCATTCCCATGATCACTGCCTTTCTTGTGTTGTACGGCAAAATCATACTGCTGCAGGGCAAGGCTCCAGCGTAGCAACCTACCATTGGTTCCGGACACTGTGTGCAGCCAGCTCAGAGGGTTGTGGTCGGTGACCACCTTGAAGGTGCGCCCGTACAGGTAGGGCTGCAAACGTTGCAGTGCCCAGACCATGGCCAGGCACTCCTTCTCGATGGTGGAGTATGCCACTTCCCTTGGCAGAAGTTTCCGGCTCAGGTACAACACGGGGTGCTCCTGGTTCCCCGAATCAACCTGGCTGAGTACAGCACCGAGGCCAAATTCGCTGGCGTCAGTCTGTACCAGGAAGGGCCGACTGCTGTTGACGGCTCTCAACACCGGAGAGCTGCACAGGGCTGTTTTCAAAGCTCGGAATGCCGCCTCACAGCCATCTGTCCAGCTGACTGTTTGGGGTAGACCGCCCTTGGTGAGGTCCGTCAAGGGTTTTGCAATGGCGCTATAGTTCGGTACGAAACGCCTATAGTACCCTGCAGTGCCCAGGAAGGACTTCACCTGCTTTTTGGTCCTGGGGGTGGGCCAGGACACGATCGCGTCCACTTTCTCGGGCTCTGGACTCATGGAACCCCCGCCTACCCGGTGCCCCAGGTAGTGGACCTCCCTCATGCCCATCTGGCATTTTCCCGGCTTGATGGTCAGACCTGCCTGGTGAATACGCTTGAGCACCTCCTGGAGATGCTGAAGGTGTTCCTCCCAGGTGGAACTGAAGACGGCAATGTCGTCCAGGTACGCCACAGCGTACTCCTCCAGTCCCTGAAGCAGGTGGTTGACCATCCGCTGGAAAGTGGCAGGGGCATTCTTCATGCCGAAAGGCATGACCGTGGACTCGTACAGTCCAAAAGGGGTGATAAAGGCGGATTTCTCCTGCGCCGCAGGGCTCAGGGGAATCTGCCAGTATCCCCGGCTTAAATCCATGATGGATATGTACTTGGCATTCGCCAACCGCTCCAGCAGATCCTCGACGCGTGGCATTGGGTGCGCATCAGAGGTAGTGATGGCGTTGAGCCCCCTGTAGTCCACGCAGAACCGGGTGGTCCGATCCTTTTTTGGCACGAGAACTACAGGTGAGGCCCACGCGCTTTTGGACGGCCGGATCACCCCCAGCTGCAACATCTCCTGGATCTCCTGGCGCATAATCTGCTGCACTTCCTCAGAGATCCGATAAGGTGTCCGCCGTAACGGGCGCGATTCCCGGTGTCCACCTCGTGGACTGCCAACTTGGTCCTTCCGGGTCGGTTTGTGAACTCGGCCCGGAAGGGTTCCAGAGTGGTCAGCAACTGCAACCGCTGGGAGACGGTTAGCGAGGCATTTACCTCCATGTCCTCAATGGACCCATTGGCATTAGCTTGGGCCAGCATGTCTAGGAGGGGATCCTCCTCCCCGTCCTCGGGCAGGTTGCAGACCGGTAGGACGCAGGCTTCACGTTCGTGATGGGCCTTCATCATGTTGACGTGAAAGGCCTTGCGCCTACCCCGAGTGTGGTCAAGCGTGACCACGTAGGTGACTGGGTTGAGCTGTTGGTGCACGACGTACGGGCCTTCCCAGGCTGCCTGAAGCTTATCCTTTGGTACGGGGACCAGCACCCACACCTTTTGACCCACCTGGTAGGTCCGCTCCCGGGCGTTCTGGTCGTACCAGTGCTTCTGGTCAGCCTGAGCCTGCGTCATGTTGTCATGCACCAACTGCGTCAAGGTCTGCATCTTGTCGCGGAAGCGCATGACATAATCCACGATGGACACTTCCGTGGGGTTTGGCTCATCTTCCCAGGATTCTCTTATCAACCCAAGGGGTCCCCGGACTCGCCTACCATACAGGAGCTCGAAGGGGGAGAACCCCGTCGAGGCCTGCGGGACTTCTCTGTAGGCAAATAGCAGGTGCGGGAGGTACCGCTCCCAATCGCGTCCCTGGGTCTCAACCAGCATGCGGAGCATCTGTTTGAGGGTACCGTTAAAGCGCTCACACAAACCATTGGTCTGTGGGTGATACGCACTCGATACCATACTCGTCACCTGCATTTTGCTGCAGAGAGCCTTCATTAGGCGAGACATAAATTGGGTCCCTTGATCGGTAAGCTTCTCCCTGGGAAATCCTACCCGTGAAAAGATGGTCACCAGTGCATCCGCCACCTTATCTGCCCTAGTTGAGGACAGAGCTACTGCCTCCGGGTAGCGTAGTCTACCACAGTAAGGATGTATTGCTTTCCAGAGCTGCTGGGGACAGCCAGCGGGCCCACAATGTCCACCGCGATCCTCTGGAAAGGCTCCTCTATCACTGGCAACGGGATCAGGGGAGCCTTAAGAGCAGGCCCCGCCTTCCCCACTCTTTGACAGGTGATACAGGAGCGGCATTAGTTAGTCACATCTGTCCCCATCTTGGGCCAATAGAAGTGTTGAGACAGCCGTGCCTTAGTTTTGCTGATCCCCAAGTGTCCAGCGAGTGGAATCTCATGGGCAATCCTCAACAACTCACCTCGGAACTGGTGCGGGACGACCAGCTGTTTTTCCCTCAACCACTCCTTTTGGGAATCTCCGGGTACTGTCTCCCGGTACAACCTTCCTCGTTCCCAGAACACCCTCTCCTTATCAGTCACGGAGGTGGGCGTCTCGGCGAGGTGCCTCAAGTTCTCCAGGCTCGCATCTGAGTGCAGAGCGGCCTGGAACTCCTGGCTGGAGGCAGCCAGAAGTGACGTCAGGGTTCCTTCCTCCCTGGGACCCTCTGGGACCGGCTCTGGGTCCAACTCTGGTTCAGTCTCTCCTGTAGCGGAGGAGGGTCCAGATGGTAGGGCGCTACCTGCTATCCGGGTACTCTGACTGCGGGTGACAGCAGCTACATATGCCGTCTCCCCGGGGGTTTCTATAGACCCATCAGCCTGCGCTGCTATGGGCTCTACCTCCCCATCCACCCCCAACACTTCAGGAGCAGTGCTACTTATGGGCCAGTTACCTTCCTCGGTGGCACTGGTCAGTGTCATGGCGTCACCTTCCTCCCGGTTCCCATGCACCTCCCCATTTCCTTGAGCACTGTCGCTTGCTCCTGCTAGGGGTTCCTCAGCCGTCTCACTCCGCAGAGCGACGGGACTGAACGCTCCTGTACCTGTGGACACATCTACCACTTCAGAGAAAGGGTTAACAGATTCAGATGGCACAGATACATCACTATCAACATCATTCCTAGGGAAAGAAAGGTTATCGGTTGCATAATCACTTCGCAAAGCATTAGCAGGTAACACAGTTTCCCATCAACATCAACATCATGGTTAACGTTAACCTTATCATCAGATTGGGAAGGGGTGTCAGGGACATAATACGCCACCATCCTCCCCAGATCAGTCCCCAATAAAACATCAGTGGGCAGGTTGTCGGACACCCCCACTTCCTTCACCCCGCTCCCGGCACCCCAGTCAATGGAAACTCGGGCTATCGGCAAGGGGTAGTGGACGCCCCCAATCCCGGTGACAGTTAAGGTTTTCCCCGGAATCAACTCTTCAGGGGCCGCCAGTTCGGGTCGGATGAGGGTTCGCTCAGCCCCGGTGTCCTTGAGGCCTGTAGCAAGACGGGCCCCCACGCGGACGGGCTGCACGTTGTCATCAACCCTCCCCACCACACCACCCACCAAAAGAACAGAGGCGTTGGGCCCGGAGGCCTTGGCTGGGGGGTTCTTCTGCCTCTCCGGACAGGTGGCGCTGATGTGACCAGTCCTTTTACAGGAGAAACACTGGCGGGGGTCTGATGTAGGCCTGGCGCTGGCAAAGGGGATAGTGCCTCCAGAGCGACGACTGGCCGGGGCACTGGGGTTGGTTGCAGGCTTACCCCCTCCCCAGCGGGTGGTGACGGGCTTCCGCACCTCGGGTTTCCGGTTGGCCTCATAGCTGTCGGCGATCCGTGCTGTTGTGACCGCGTCCTCCGGTTCTCGGTCCAGGATGAACTGTCGGACCTCCGCTGGGCACAGATGCAGGAACTGGTCTTTGATCATCAGGTCTTTCAGCTCCTCAAAGGTGTCAACTGACAGTCCATGGATCCACTGGTCAAAGTGGTTCCTGAGTCCTTGCACCACATCGCTATAACTGTCGTGTGGGCCACGTTGGAGGTTCCGGAACTTCTTTCGGTATACCTCAGGGGTTAGCTGGTACTTGGCAATCAGGGCCTGCTTGATGGCCTCATAGTCACTGTCTTGATCTGACGTGAGGGAAGCGAACGCCTCCAAAGCTTTGCCCTTTAGCCCGGGGGTCAAGTACCTGGCCCATTGGTCGGCAGGCAGCTGGTACTGTCTGCAGACTTTCTCAAAGGCCCGCAGAAAAGTGTCCAAGTCTCCTTCCTTTTCCAGCATGGGAAAGTGCTCCGGCCGGGGCTTCGGACTCTGAGAGCTGCTGGGTGTACTGCTCTGGGCTGTGGAGGGCATTGCCCCTTGTCTGAGCAGCTCCAGTTCATGGGCTCTCTGAGCTTCCCGCTCGGCTCTCTCAGCCTCTCGCTGGGCTTGGCGCTCGGCTATCTCAGCCTCTCGCTGTTTGGCCTCTCGCTGGTCGGCTCTCTCTTGAGCTTGCTGGATCAGCTTCAGGCGTTCTTCCTGGTTGTCAGCGGAGAGTCCCGCCAGGGCCGCCTGCAAGTAAGGGTCCACCTCTCTCTGGGTGTAAGCAGTCAGGGGTTGGGCCTCTGCTCCTGCGGCACCACCTTGGCTTGGGCCGGCTCCTGCGCCCGCCACGCTCCGATGCTCGCCCAGCTCCTTCAGGGCCTGGACCAGTTGGCCTTTGGTTCGGTTCGTGTGGACAAGGCCGTGGTACTTGCAGATTCCCACAAGAGTGTCCTTGCTCTGCTTTTCGAACCAACTTGCTCCTATGGTAGCCATGTTTGCCAAATAAAAGATAGGATAGAAAAACAAAGAGAAGGGAGGGGTAACCGCAAGTACACACAATTGTCTCAGGACTAATAAACACTGAGTCTGTTCTCCAAAACTTTAGATGCAGGGTCCCTGAAGAACCGTGCAAGTTTTTTAGTGAGAGGAATGATTGCTTAGACCAGATCACTAATGCTCTATAATCCCACTGCTGCCACCAATATGTGATGAAACGGTGCACACACACGACGGCTGCTGCCGTCCGACCCAGTAAACTGCAGGGATTTATAATTATCCCACTTCCACTTAGGAACTTGCAACTCTCTGGTGCCCCCCTTACCCTCAGGTCAGTCAGGGAACTGCACCTAGGATAATTAGTCGCCAGACGGGTCACTTGGATGTGTGCTGGCTATTGGGCACGCTGCAGTGAGGGAATTATAGTTACTCCGAGCCGCAGCCGGGTTTACACTTATAAAACCCGCTCCGTCACCGCCAACGCCACCCCATAGGTCAACACTTTACACCCCTTCTTTATAGCTGCCACCAGCCACGGTTTACTTGGAACAATTTATCAAGAGGGTCCGTAGCAACCCAAAACAGTAGCATAGTGCAAATTCGTTTATAGAGCAGGAGAAACAAACTAATAAATTTATAGGTTTATTCCTTAAAAAGACAGGCAGTGCTTATACAATATAAAAAGATGGAACAAACTGAGACAATATCGTTATGTACAAATGCAGTTATAAAATAAAATAGGATTAAAGATGAAAATCACTCACATGGTTGTTAGATCATTTACAGGCAAGCCAGGCTGAGGGGGAGGAGCCACACGTCATAGTTCATTTGCAGATCTCTTAGTCAGGACATCACAGCAAGGACTGCCAAGGGGGGCTCACTGCCAGACTTATACCTGGGGCTGCTGACCTCACGAAAAGGGGAGGGTTTTTCTGGCCACCTCCCAGGGACAGAAGTGTATGATTTGAGCTCTGAAATATCATAAGGTCCATCCCTCGTCCTGTGAACCTAGCAGAATAACGGCAGACCTATCAATGATCTTACTTTAAAATGACGGTTCCAATGAGCCCAAACTTGGATGAGCTAGTTTGTGGGGGATCCGAGAATTCCATTTCTCGGTTCTGTTGGAGTTACGGGTTCTCCAGTACCACGGGAACGATGCCCATGGACACAGGCTTCAAAACAGTAACTTTCGTGTTTCTGACGCAAATCCCCACCGTGTTATAACCAAAACAGAATGAAGTCTCCAAAATGGCTGCTAGGGTAGGGACAGCACATGTTGCTGACAATAGGGACCCCTGCGGTGAAGCGGCAAAACTTCCAGCACTGGTAGCTCAGGTTACACTGAGCTTGACTGCAGGTTGGGAGGGGGGAAGGGAAGCGTGAGCTGCAGAGAAAAGGAGGGAGGGGTAACTTTGCCCTGTGCTTGCAAACGGTGGGGGTTGTAGTACTATGGGGAAAGTTGTGGAAACAGCACAAGAAATGAAGCTTGCAGTATCATCACACCTCCCCCCCTTAGAGGGCGCTACGGAGGCATGACCTCTCGGTAATCCGCCATGCGCACCTCAGCGGGTTCGCCACGTCGGGACAACCCATCAGCATTCCCATGATCACTGCCTTTCTTGTGTTGTACGGCAAAAGTTCTGGAAACAGCACAAGAAATGAAGCTTGCAGTATCATCACACCTCTTCTCAAGGGGGGTCACCGGACCCCCAGACTTCCCAGGATAACGTGCGTGAAATGCCCGAACCAATCGATCAGCATGTACCTATCGCGCCGGAACCCAAGATCGATCCTCAGGACCATAACCCTTCCAATGGACCAAATACTGAAGTGAACTACGGACCCTACGCGAATCCACAATCCGTTCCACTTCAAACTCGGTCTGACCATCCACAGAGACAGGCGGAGGGGATGGAGGCCCTGTGGAAGATGGTACAAATGACTTAAGAAGGGATTTATGAAACACATTGGGGATCCGGAGTGACGGAGGAAGGCGTAACCGAAAGGGAACAGGATTGACCACCTCCATGATCTCGTAAGGACCAATAAATCTGGGACCTAGCTTAGCAGAGGGAACCTTTAGACGAATATTCTTGGTGGACAACCATACTTTATCTCCCACCAGGAACATAGGTCCTACAGACCGTCGCTTATCCGCAAAACATTTATGTTTGCCCTGAGCCTCCCCAATGTTCTTTTGGACCTCCCTCCACACCTCCCCCAATCTTTGTACTGCCGTATCAGCCCCTGGACATCCTGAATCCAGCCTAGAAAATTCGCCAAAATGGGGGTGAAAACCATAGCTACAAAAGAATGGAGAGGTGCCAGTGGACTGGTTAATCCGATTATTGAATGCAAATTCAGCCACGGGCAATGAAGAACACCAATCATCCTGCTGAGACGTAGCAAGACACCTCAAAATCTGTTTGAGTGACTGATTGGTCCTCTCCGTCTGCCCATTGGTCTCAGGATGGTAAGCAGAGGAGAAGGTTAAACAAATACCCAGTCTTTTACAAAATGCCCTCCAAAATTTGGACACAAATTGTACCCCTCTATCAGAAACCACACTCAAAGGCACGCCATGCAGTCGTACAACGTGCTCAACAAACAACCTAGATAGTGTCTCAGCATTAGGCAATCCTGCCAGAGGTACAAAATGCGCCTGTTTACTGAATCTGTCAACCACTACCCAGATTACAGTTTTGCCATTAGAAGGAGGGAGATCAGTGATGAAGTCCATGGACAAATGAGTCCAAGGTCTATCTGGAATTGGCAATGGCACCAATTCCCCGGCCGGCCGGTTATGTGAGCTCTTAGCACGGGCACAGGTATCACAAGCAGACACAAACATAGTGATATCAGAGTTCATGGAGGACCACCAAAATAGCCTAGCAATGGCTTTCCGAGTGGCTGAGATCCCCGGGTGTCCACTGAGAGCAGAATCGTGGAATTCCCGGAGAACCCTCAACCTGTATTGAACGGGAACAAAGAGTTTATTATCAGGCAAAGAGGAAGGAGCAAGAGACTGAGCCTTCTGAATTTCCTGTTCCAATTCAGAGGATACCCCCGCAACAACCACCCCGTGCTGAAGAATGGAGGAAGGAGGTTCAGGGGGTGATATTGAATCAAAACTGCGAGATAAGGCATCAGTCTTGACATTCTTGGAACCAGGCCGAAAAGTGATTGAAAAATGAAAACGAGAAAAAAAAATCGACCACCTAGCCTGTCTAGGAGTCAACCGTTTAGCTGATTCAAGATAAGACAAGTTTTTGTGATCCGTGATAACCGTGATCCGATGAGCTGCCCCCTCCAAAAAATGCCTCCATTCTTTAAAAGCCAATTTTATGGCCAATAACTCCCGGTTACCCACATCATAGTTCCTCTCCGCAGAAGAGAACTTCCGGGAGAAAAAGGCACATGGTCTTAAATTAGTCAAGGTAACGGGTCCCTGTGACAACACAGCCCCCACTCCCACCTCAGATGCGTCCACCTCTACAATGAACGGTTCTGATGGATCGGGCTGAACCAATACAGGAGCAGACATAAAACATTTCTTTAGTGTAACAAATGCTTCAACTGCTAAGGTTGACCAAACTTTGAGATCAGCCCCCTTGCGAGTGAGATCGGTGAGTGGTTTGACCACCTGAGAAAACCCCTTGATGAATTTTCGATAATAATTGGCGAAACCCAGAAAACGCTGCAACCCCTTGAGGTCTCTGGGTTGCACCCAATCAACAATGGCCTGTACCTTTCCGGGATCCATCCGAAACCCATTGGCCGAAAGGATGATCCCCAGAAAGGAAAGCTCCTGGACACAAAACAAACATTTCTCGGGTTTAGCAAACAGAGAATTACCCCGTAACCTGTGAAGAACAGCACGTAGATGACCAATTAATTAATTAATTGCACAATCATAAGGACAGTGGGGTGGCAAAACCTCAGCCTCTTTTTCGGAGAACACGTCCCCAAAGTCCTTCAGGTACTCCGGAATACCCTCCGGACTAATGGCAGACACAAAAACAGCAGAAAGACAACCATTGGAACAATTAGGACCCCATTTAACAATATCACGAGATCCCCAGTCAATAACAGGATTATGCCTCTGCAACCAGGGGAACCCCAACACCAGTCCTGCAGGAAGATTATTCATAACATAGCATGAAATTCGTTCCTGATGTAAGGAACCCACCTTGAGGAGGAACTCCTCAGAGACAAACTTAATGACATTTTGAGCCAACGGTGTCTTATCAATTGCAACGATATAGATGGGAGTCTCTAGCCTGACTGTCCCTAACTTTAACTTGGACACCATACTAGAGTTAATGAAATTCATGGAAGATCCACAGTCCACAAATGCTGTAGTGGAGGCACTACCACCTCCATAACACAGTTCCACCTCTAACAAAATTTTCTGAAAAGATGAAAATGGTACCTGAGAGTCTGGATGACCTCCTAGATCATCACCCAGACTCGGCAGCTCTTTATTTGATAGAAAGAGGGGCAGTCCGTCTTCCAATGTCCCGGATCTCCACAATAAAAACATAATTTCTCATCTCGTCGCCGTCTCCTCTCTTTCTCCTTGAAATTAATGGTACCAACTTCCATAGTCTCCTTGAATGACACCACCTCAGACTTGGCAGGCAATACGGGAATCTCATGCTGGATAATTCCTCTCTCCCGTAACCTCTGGTCCATACGAATGGCCTGGGTCATGGCCTCTTCCAGGGAACTGGGCGGCATATGAAGGGCCAGCGCGTCCTTGAGATGATCCGATAATCCTCTCTCAAACAGGCGTCTTAGAGCAGAGTCATTCCAGGACACCTCAACAGACCACCTCCTGAACTCAGAACAATACTGTTCAGCAGTGAGTTCATTCTAAGAGAGACCCATGATCATGTCCTCTGCTACCCTGACCCGGTCTGGTTCATCATAAATCAGTCCCAAAGCCTCAAAGAATCTGTCCACAGACACACGTTCAGGGCAGAAGCAGGTAGAGAGAAAGCCCACGACTGAGGTCCCTCCCGCAATAAGGAAATGATTATCCCCTCCCGCTGACTCTCATCACCAGAAGATAGGGGTCTAAGTGAAAACCATCGTTTGCAACTCTCCCTGAAAGTACTGAATTTCTCCCTCTCCCCGGAGAAGGTATCTGGGAGCTTTACTGTAGGTTCAGGAGAGTGCAAAGAAACATCGACAGTGTTAGAGTGCTTACAGTCAGTCTGCAACGATATTACTGTGTTAGAAAGCTCCCTCTGTTGCACAAATAGGTCTTGCATAATCAATGCCAAACTATTCATGTGATCAGCCAAGGTATGGAGCGGATCCATAGCAAACAGAGCAGAGAAAAAAAAAATGCAGAAATCCCTTTATATGTAGGGGTGAGCTATAGTGTCACGCAGCTGTAATGCAGGCTGGTGTGTGCTCCCCCTGTAGGTTACAGAGGGGAGAAGGGATTACACACTACCAGAGTAGGCCTGCACTGCAGCAGCCAAAACCACCACCAGGTGGCAGCAAAAACGTCCAAAACTGAGTCAGGAATAATCAGTCATCTAAAGTATCACAGGTCTCAGCCAGTCCTCTACAGAGCAGAAACACAGGTGCCACAAAGTGGCGGGAGCGTGGTCAGGCAAGCCAAGTCAAAACCGTACAGAGGCAGCAGGACAAAAGGAATAAGCAATATGCATGGTCAGGAGAAAGCCAGGAGGTCAGCAACGGTCAGAAGCAGATAAGACAAAGACAGAAAGCAGAAGCGAGTCCGAATACAGGCCTAGTCAAAAACCAGAGAATCAAACAGACAAACAGGGAAATGCAGGGAACAGGGCAGACAAAGGGGAACAACAGACACGGGACAAGTCAGGGATAACAGCAGGACAAATCAAGGGTTACCAGTCAGGTTCACAAGCCGAAGGTAGCAGTATAGCTCACACTGCTAGCAGGATGTGTGAGAGCTAAATAGCCAACCTGAACCCAGAATGAGGCAGAGCAAAGTTAACCCTTGACATGATCCGCCCAGACCAAGGGCAGACAGACTAAACCCTGGAACGGATCATGACAGTAATGTATTCTATTCACCATTCTGTGTAAGAGATACATTAATAAACAAGAAGAAGCGGAAAAAGCTGGCGGAAGGGAGGGGGAGAGGGGTTGAGGGGTTAAATGGGACTGTTATAATGTTTAGATTATTCAGTTGTTTTGAATAATGTTGTATATAAAAACTTTTTCAATAAAAATTTATCTGATTTAAAAATAATGACCGGCGTGTGACGATGATGACCGGTGTGTGATATCGTGTAAAAGTCTCTGGTGCAGTGAGGCTTTGTCCACTGTCCACATCACAGCAGAAACATCCGGTGATGGCGCGGCTGCTCCTGTACAGAGTCTGTCGGTGCACCGATGAATAATGTGGACGTCTTCACACCTTCTTAGAAAGCACATTTTTAATTTTCCTGATGATACCTTTTTTAATATTGCTTCCATCCTTTACTTACATATTTCGCGTGCTGCCATATAAATGATCTCAGCTTGTGATTCAGACAGAACCTCCGCCGGAAGATTCCCGATATTGAGGCAGATGGAGGCACTGTGGATGCCGTCTGTCCTATGATTTGACGGTGTCTATCTTTTTAGGCTTGCATAAAAGCATGGTTGATGAGGGTTCTGCAACTCTGAAAGGAAAGACACCACTGAACTGAGTCCACAGTAACTCTGCTGCCTCATTATAGTGAATGGATCTCTCGGGGATGTCATCTGAATCACACATTTTGTAGATTTAGATGTGTAAGGAGGAAGAACGGGATGCGGGTACCTGTACCGAGTCAAGTCCGGAACTGTTGAGGCTGCGTCCCATGTTGCCTGTGGGAAGGAATAGGGGACCAGACGGACCCAATGACCCGGAAGAAGTGGGGTATTATAAAGAAAAGCGTGCGCAGTGGCTGTCAGGTTCCCGCCGGGAGAGTCTGCGGCAGATGGGTGTATGCGCAGCGTGCTCCAGCTTCGGAGAAGCAGAATCGCAACGGCCACAGCTGGCATCTCGCGAGCACAGTATTGGAACTGTGAGCAAAGACAGGCCCGTGGGCCTAGTTAAGTTTAGGGCTGCGCTCGTGCATAGAAGCGATGGCTGTGTGCAGGACCCGGCGCTGCGGTCCCGCTTACTGACCCGTATACCAAAGACTTCGCTTGATACTGGTGTTGTTGCAGCACCTGTGAAATCAGCTGCACGAGTTTATGGACTAGGGACCCAGAGGGTGAAACCAGAGATCGCCCGTTGCCACCTGAAGCTGGACCAGGAGCTGAGGATGCCCATCTGAGGACATTTCGCCAGCCGTCACCAAGGACTACAACCCTCAGCGGGACATTTGCAGCTGAGGAATCCCCGGACACGATAAGTTTGCTGAGTGAACTTCTTCTATTTTTGCTGTTTGTGCTATTTCCTTTTAAACATCCCCAGTTTTACGGTTTATCTCCCTGCAAAGAGTATCTTTACTCTTAATTAAATTGTTGACCCTTGCTGTGCCTTCCTTGAGACACTGCATCTTTCTACCTGCTTACATTCAGCAGGATGCAGTCCACGGGCGCAGAGGCTGCAGACCAAGTGGCCGTGGGTGTCCCAAGGGCCAGCTTGCCGCTGGGGGCCATGCTCAGCAATCTCCCAATGTTTACAGGGAGCAATTCACTGCTGTGGGACTGGACCGAACGGGTTAAAGGCATGCTATGAATGCACCCAACGACCCGCACTATGCAAGCAGAGATTGCTGTGATGGCTCTGGACAGGGAAGCTAGATGCTGCATCATGTTCAGGCCTCCCCATGAGCGTAACACTTTCACCAAGGTGTTGCAAATCTTGGAAGAGATGCATGGGGAACCCACGAATGTCGATGAATTGTGGATGTGCCTGTTTAGCCGCGTCCAAAAGGAGGAGGAGTCCGTGACCCAATATATGAACGCATTGCAAGAGATCCACGCAGCGATAGCTAAGCGTGATGATGTGGGTGTGGTGCCTCCTGACGTGATTTTGAGAGACCAACTTGTAGAAGGCCTCAGGGATGCGCTGCTTAAGCAGGCCTTTCGGGAGCAATTGCGAGCCAATCCGCGCATGTCTTTCCTGGAAATCAGGACGGAAGCGCAGGAGCAGGGGACGGCAGCCTCGGCAGGGAAGATCGGGAGTGGGAAGGCATCCATTTCGCCCACAGCTGAACCAGGATGGGTTAGAGAGATCCGGAAGGAAATACAGGACATGCAGGAAGAGTGGTCTGGCCTAAGAAAAGCCCCCTCTGTGGCTCCAAACCCTTCCAGAGACAAAACTGACCCAGAGTCCCACATGCCCACTGTGCCCCAACAGGAAATGGGACAATCCCAAGCATAAAGACATCCGATTTGTTTTAAGTGCGGGGACATTGGACATTATGCCCGTGGGTACACAAAGAGGGGGTGGCCACTTACCCGGCGGCCATTAAACTAGTGGGCTACGTAGCTGGGGACGCCGCCTGGAGCCTGAGCAGCCAAGGAAGAGAGAAGGCAGTCCCGCAAGCTTGATTTCCCTAAGCCTTCTCTTATGGGCTGAAATGGATGGTCAGGCCATCTGCTGTCTAGTTGATACTGGTTCCCAAAGGGTCTAGGGGCTGTGTTGTCACAGATGCAGGACGGGAAGGAGTGAGTAATTGCCTACACGAGCCGGTCCCTCCACAACTCAGAACTAAACCCGGATTAGTTTCAGAACTAAATGAAATTCGCCGGATACCTGTCAGGGTCTGAAGTCTTGGTATGCACCAATAACAATCCTCTGGCCCACTTAGAAAATGCAAAACTGGGGGCCTTGGAGCAAAGATGGGTGGCCCGCTTGGCGAAATTCCGATACAAGATAGCATATTGTAAAAAGGATCTGAGAATACACATGCTGTTGCTGTCAAGAATGACCCACGAGCGACCTGGACGTGACCGAGACGAAGAGTTGGAGGCAGAAGAGATTCCTGGGTTTCGGGACCTCGCCAGGACGTTGGCAGCAACGCAGGGACAGATCAGAGAGGCATCAGGGGAACACATGCTGGGACGACCTTGTGATGACTGGGTGCAGCTCCAGCAGGAAGAGAGGGAACTCGCTCAGTTAAGGCAGTGGGTGGCTTTAAAACGACTCCCCAGACGAAGTGAGAGAGACGCCCTGTCCCCGGGCATGCTGCAGATTCTCAGGCAGTGGGAGAGGCTCCAAGAAGGCTTGCTGTATCGGAAAGTGCAGTTGGTACAGGAGTTGGGGGTTACTTGGCAAGTGGTACTCCCAAGAAAGTTGATCAGCGAGGTGGCCACAGAAACTCATGAGGGGCTCACTTTGGCCTGGAGAAGACGTTCTAGTGGTTACAAAAGTTGGTCTATCATCCTCGATTGAAGACTGCAGTGGAAGAGGCCTGTAAGCAATGTCAAAGCTGTGAATTAGCTAAACCTCTGGAACAGAGGGCCCCTACGCAGACCATCGTGACTTCTGCCCCTTTAGAGTTGTTGATGATCGACTATTTGACCGTGGGCCCAGCTCATCTCAGATATGAACATTGTCTGGTGATGACTGACGACTTTACCAAGTTCGCTGTGGTGACGCCGACCCGTGATCAGACTGCCGAGTCAGCTGCATAAGCTATCTGTCAGGACTTCATGTGGGTGTGCGGTTGTCCAAAAAGGATCCATTCCGATCAAGGCGCTTGCTTTCAAGGTCGAGTGATGGAGGAGCACCACCACCTGTATCAGATTGAGAAGTCTAGGACGACACCCTATCATCCATAGGAGAATGAATCCTGCAAGCATTTCAACTGGACGCGGATTCAGATGTTGACATCGTTGGAAGAAGACAGGAAAGTCCGTTGGCCAGAATATGTGGCTTAATTGGTCTGAGTGTACAACAACTGAGTGCACAGTACAGCCGGATACATGCCATATACCCTGCTGTTCGAGCTCAAAAGGACGAGAGATTACCAAACTGGAGTTGGATCCAGAAGAAGACTACCCACGGACGGGGATGTCTGCTTGGGTCCGTGAATGTCGACATCGGTTGCAGACTCTAATCGGCTGGTGCAGACTAAGTTTCGGGAACTTGAGCACCATGAGACGACACCCCTTTGAGGGACAGCTCACAAGGCCGGAGACCGAGCATTTGTCCGAGACAAGCGACCTTGAGACAAGTTAGAGCATCGATGGGAAAAGACTCTATATCGGGTGAAACGCTGAATTGGATCCAATGGTCCTGTCTATGAAGTTCAATCTGAAGGGGAAGAAGAGGCACCTACCTGAATAGTCTACCGAAGTATGCTTCATCCTTGCCTGTCATGAGATCTCGAAAGAGAGCCAAGTGTCCTTGAAATGCACACTCCTACGGTTCTCGATTGTGATGAAAATGAACCACCTGCCTTATCCCCTGACATGGACGGCCTGCTGCCCACCAGTCCAGGAGAAGTGCAAGGGCCTGAAACTCCAGAGAAGGCTGCTCCATTAAACTTGGACGTGCCCCCATCCTCAAACACCCAACTCAACTCGACCACTCAACCTGACTTACTTCGCACTGAGCGAATGATAGCTGGAATACCTCCCAATCATTATGAACAAGACCAATTTATTTGGCAGCGGATCATTCAAGAGATGAAGGAGTGTCAGCGTCTATTGCAAGAACTGTCGCCTGTGGAATAATGAGCTAAAGGAGAGGGAGAGTGTAAGGAGGAAGACCGGGCTGCAGGTACCTGTACCGAGCCGGTCCGGAACTGTTGAGGCTGCGTCACATGTTTCCTGGGGGAAGGAATAGGGGACCGGATGGACCCAGTGACCAGGGCAGGAGGGGCGTGTTGAAAAGAAAACACGCGTGCAGTGGCAGTCAGGTTCCCGCCAGGAGAGTCTGCAGCATATGGGGTGCACGGCCAGCATGCTCCGGCCTCTGGGGAGCAAAGTCGCAATGGGCCGCAGCTGATATCTCGCGGGCACGGTATTGGAACTGTGAGCAGAGACAGGCCCGTAGGCTTAATTAGGTTTAGGGCCGCGCTCATGCATAGAAGCGATGGCTTGATACCGGGGTTGTTGCAGCACCTGTGAATTCAGCTGCATGAGTTTATGGACTAGGGGCCCAAAGGGTGAAACCAGAGACCGCCCGTTGCCGCCAGAAGCTGGACCGGGAGCTGAGGATCCTCATCTGAGTACATTTTGCCGGCCGTCATCAAGGCTACAACCCTCGGGGGGACATTTGCAGCTGAGGAATCCCCGGACACGATAAGTTTGCTGAGTGAACTGCTGCTATTTTTGCTGTTTGTGCTATTTCCCTTTAAACACTCTCAGTTTAACTGTTTATCTCCCTGCGAGGAGTATCTTTACTGCTAATTAAATTGTTAACCCTTGCTCTGCCTTTCTTGAGTCACTGCATCTTGCAACCTGCTTACAGATGGAAACCTGTTATGTTTCGGTAGCTGAGGAGTGCAGGTAAAAAAGGCAATACACCAGAGAAGTTGGAATCTATGAGATTGCAGTACCCTGACTAACCACCACAACTAGAGGCAGCCGTGGAGCGTTCCTACGTTGGTCCTAGACGCCTCGTCACAGCCTGAGAAACTAACTACACCTAAAGATAGAAAGAGGAAAGCTATCTGCCCCGGAGCAGATCCCCAAAGAACATAGAAAGCCCCCGAACATGTAATGGCGGTTAGACAAGATGAAATACTGACACAGACAGAAAATAGTATGAGCAAACGTTGGGGCCCAAACTACCTAAATAGAAAAGGATAGGAAGGGCACTTACTGCAATCCCAAAAAACCCTGAAAAGCACCAACTCTACTAATTTCAAAATCACCTGAGATCACACGACCTCTACCACCTAAATTAGTTCTCTGGTGTAACAAAATCAAAACAGCAGCCACTGAAAAAACTGGAAAAAGCAAAAGTACAAACATCAGTGGCTGAACTAAACTGAGAGGGCAAAAGCCCCGGAGGGGACCCAGAAGGCCCCCACAAAAAGTGCAGGACAAAATGCAAAAATCAAGCACAAAAACAAAAGAAGAAAATGTCTTATCTGTTAGCAGGAGATGCAGACACGACACAGCAGGCTACAAAGGAAACAGGACTCAAGGATTGAGACCAGAACAATTGATCACCGGCAACCCTGATGGGAAGGCGACTCCCTTATATAAGACCAGTCAGTAACACCTGATTCCCACTCCTCACAATCTTCACTGGACAGTCCAGTACCGCTTGTAACCACCAGAGGGAGCCTCTGCTCAGAACTCATTTCAAGTCCATTCACAACAGTACCCCCCCTTGAGGAGGGGTCACCGAACCCTCACTTGAGCAACCAGGTTGGTCAGGATGAGTTCTATGATACGCACGGATGAGTCTCCTAGCATGGATGTCCGAAGCAAACACCCAAGAATTATCTTCCTGACCATAACCTCTCCACTTAACCAAATACTGGAGTTTCTGTCTAGAAAAACGAGAATTCAATATTTTCTCAACCACAAACTCCATATTGCCCTCAACCAGAACAGGGTCAGGAGGCAAAGCAGTAGGAACCACTGGCTCAACAAACCTCTTCAACAAGGACTTGTGGAACACGTTATGGATCTTAAATGTCCCTGGAAGAAGCAAACGAAAAGAAACAGGATTAAGAATCTCCATGATCCTATAAGGTCCAATGAACCTAGGCTTAAATTTAGGAGATGCCACTCTCAAAGGAATATTTCTTGAGGACAACCAGACCAAGTCCCCCACTTTAAACCGAGGACCATCAGTCCTATGCCGGTTAGCAAACCGCTGGGCCCTCTCCTGAGAGAGGGACAACCTCTCCACTACCTGGTCCCAAATCTGTTGCATACGCTCCACAACAGAGTCAACACCTGGACAGACAGAAGCCTCCGTCTGTCCTGAAGAAAATCGAGGGTGAAACCCAGAATTACAGAAAAATGGAGACATCAAAGTGGCAGAGCTAGCCCTATTATTAAGAGCAAACTCAGCCAAAGGCAAAAAAGAGACCCAGTCATCCTGATCAGCAGACACAAAGCATCCCAGATAAGTCTCCAATGTCTGGTTTGTTCTCTCAGCTTGACCATTGGTCTGAGGATCAAACGCCGAGGAGAAAGACAATTGAACATCAAGTTTAGAACAAAAGGTCCTCCAAAATCTGGAAACAAACTGGACTCCTCTGTCAGACACAATGTTCTCAGGAATGCCGTGTAAACGAACCACGTGCTGAAGGAACAAAGGCACCAATTCAGAGGAGGAAGGCAACTTAGGTAATGGCACAAGATGTATCATCTTGGAAAACCTATCACAAATCACCCAGATGACGGTCATTCTCTGAGAAACAGAGAGGTCGGAAATGAAATCCATAGAGATATGGGTCCATGGTCTCTTGGGCACAGGCAATGGCATCAACAAAGCACTAGAGCGAGAGCAAGGCTTGGAGCGAGAGCAAGTCCCGCAGGACTGCACAAATTCCCTGACATCACGAGACAAGGTAGGCCACCAAAAGGACCGACTAACCAAGTCTCTGGTACCAAAAATTCCGGGATGCCCAGCCAACGCGGAACAATGAATCTCAGACATCACACTCTTTTTCCACTGGTCCGGGACAAACAATTTTCCAACAGGGCAGCGCTCGGGCCTATCCTCCTGACACCCCTCCAGAGCAAGTCTCAAATTGGGCGAGATGGCGGAAAGAACTACACCCTCTTTCAAAATAACAGAAGGATCGGATAACTCAGGAGAGTCCGCAAGGAAACTCCTCGAGAGGGCATCCGCCTTAACATTCTTAGTGCCAGGAAGAAAGGAAACCACAAAATTAAAACGTGTGAAAAACAAGGCCCACCTGGCCTGTCTAGGATTGAGTCGCTTGGCAGATTCCAGATAAACCAGATTCTTATGGTCCGTAAGGACCACCACCTGATGTTTGGCTCCCTCCAGCCAATGTCTCCACTCTTCAAAAGCCCACTTCATGGCCAGTAACTCCCGATTACCCACGTCATAATTACGTTCAGTAGGAGAAAATTTTCGAGAGAAAAAGGCACAAGGGTTACTTTTAGAGGTCTCTGGATCTTTTTGGGACAAAACGGCACCTGCCCCAATTTCAGAGGCATCAACCTCCACCTGAAATGGCAGAGAAACATCAGGCTGCCGTAGAACAGGAGCAGAAGTGAATCTCTGCTTAAGTTCCTGAAATGCAGAGACTGCCTCATGAGGCCAATTCACCACATCAGAACCCTTTCTGGTCAAATCAGTCAATGATTTAACAATAACCGAGAAATTACCAATAAATTTACGATAAAAATTGGCAAAACCCAAAAATCTTTGAAGAGCCTTTAATGAAGTAGGTTGGACCCAATCACAGATGGCCTGAACCTTGACCGGGTCCATTTCAATAACAGATGGGGACAAAATGAATCCCAGAAATGAGATCCTCTGTACGCCAAAAAGACACTTTGATCCCTTCACATACAGAGCATTCTCTCTCAAAATCTAGAATACAGTTCGAACATGTTTCACATGAGAGTCCCAGTCATTAGAAAAAATCAAGATATCATCCAAATAAACAATCAGAAATTTATCCACAAAATCCCTGAAAATGTCATTCATGAAGGACTGGAAGACAGAAGGAGCATTAGTGAGCCCAAAGGGCATCACAAGGTACTCAAAATGCCCCTCAGGGGTATTGAATGCCGTCTTCCATTCATCCCAGTGCTTAATGCGAATAAGGTTATATGCCCCCCTGAGGTCAAGCTTGGTAAACCAAGTAGCGTTTTTCACCCTGGAAAACAGGTCAGAAATCAAAGGTAACGGGTATTGATATTTTACAGTAATATTGTTCAAAAGACGATAATCAATACACGGCCTTAATGAACCATCCTTTTTGGCCACAAAGAAAAAACCGGCACCTAAGGGTGAAGAGGATGGTCTGATATGACCCTTCTCCAATGATTCCTTGATATAAGACCGCATAGCGTCATGTTCAGGTACAGACAAGTTAAAAAGGCGACCTTTAGGGAATTTACTACCAGGCACTAATTCAATAGCGCAGTCATAGCTCCTATGGGGAGGCAAGGATGCAGATTTACTTTCGCTAAACACATCAGAAAAATCAATCAAAAAGTCAGGAACATCCTGAGCCTGGGGGTGGCAGGAAAAACAGGAGTGTTGGTATTAACACATTGGCAGCCCCAACTGGTTACAGACACAGATTTCCAATTCAAAACAGGATTATGAGACTGCAACCAAGGGAAGCCCAGTACGATAATATCATGCAGATTATACAGAACAAAAAATTTACAGCACTCCTGATGATCAGGTTCAACCCTCATTATCACCTGAGTAGAGAACTGAGGTTTATTCTCAGCCAAAGGGGTAGAATCGTTCCCCAGTAGGGGAATAGACTTCTGTAGGGGTATCAAGGGAAACCCACAACGTTTAGCAAAATCATAATCCATCAGGTTAATAGCTGCTCCAGAATCAACGAAAGCCTGAGCAGAAAATGAGGACAGGGAGCATATCAGAGTGACAGTTAATAAAAACTTAGTCTGAACACTACCCAAGACAACTGAGCGTGCAAAACGTCTTCCCCGCTTAGGGCAGACTGAAATAGCATGAGAGGCATCACCACAGTAGAAACATAACCCATTGCGCTTTCGAAACTCATGACGCTGTGCCCCAGACACCACTCTATCACACTGCATGGGTTCAGAAGCAGGTTCACAAGGCAACACCATTCCACGCATACTTCTCCGCTCACGCAAACGTCTGTCAATTTGAATCGCTAATGACATAGAATCATTGAGACCAGAGGGGACAGAGAATCCCACCATAACATCCTTTACATTATCTGACAGACCCTTCCGAAAAAGGGCCGCCAAAGCGTCGTCATTCCACTTGGTCAGGACTGCCCACCTACGGAATCTCTGACAGTATAACTCAGCGTCATCAAGACCCTGATTTAATGCCAACAAGGCTTTTTCAGCTTGATCAGTGACATTAGGCTCATCGTACAATAACCCCAAGCCTGAAAAAATGCATCAACATCACTCAAAACAGGATCCCCAGGTGTCAGGGAAAAAGCCCAATCCTGAGGATCGCCGCGCAGGAGAGAGATGACAATTTGAACCTGCTGCGCTGCGTTCCCTGAGGACTTAGATTTTAAGGCAAAAAACAATTTACAATTATTTTTGAAATTCTGAAACTTAGCTCGATCCCCTAAAAACAAATCTGGCATGGGAATCCTAGGTTCCACAACAGGCAACCTAGCAAGATAGGCAGCAATACTCCGAACCTGAGTGGCAAGCTGATCCACACGGCCAGACAACTGTGCAAACTCCATTGAGAGAAAAAAAAAATCCTCCCCAGCACCCAGAGATACAGAGGGAAAAAAAAAATGCAACAAACAGAAAAATATCTCTGACAACTCTGACAACCTTTTTTCTTTCACAATATTTTTCCCTTCTGTGAGTACCATACAATTTTAAATTTTTAGGCCGGTGATACTGTTATGTTTCGGTAGCTGAGGAGTGCAGGTAAAAAAGGCAATACACCAGAGAAGTTGGAATCTATGAGATTGCAGTACCCTGACTAACCACCACAACTAGAGGCAGCCGTGGAGCGTTCCTACGTTGGTCCTAGACGCCTCGTCACAGCCTGAGAAACTAACTACACCTAAAGATAGAAAGAGGAAAGCTATCTGCCCCGGAGCAGATCCCCAAAGAACATAGAAAGCCCCCAAACATGTAATGGCGGTTAGACAAGATGAAATACTGACACAGACAGAAAATAGTATGAGCAAACGTTGGGGCCCAAACTACCTAAATAGAAAGGATAGGAAGGGCACTTACTGCAATCCCAAAAAACCCTGAAAAGCACCAACTCTACTAATTTCAAAATCACCTGAGATCACACGACCTCTACCACCTAAATTAGTTCTCTGGTGTAACAAAATCAAAACAGCAGCCACTGAAAAAACTGGAAAAAGCAAAAGTACAAACATCAGTGGCTGAACTAAACTGAGAGGGCAAAAGCCCCCGGAGGGGACCCAGAAGGCCCCCACAGAAGTGCAGGACAAAATGCAAAAATCAAGCACAAAAACAAAAAGAAGAAAATGTCTTATCTGTTAGCAGGAGATGCAGACACGACACAGCAGGCTACAAAGGAAACAGGACTCAAGGATTGAGACCAGAACAATTGATCGCCGGCAACCCTGATGGGAAGGCGACTCCCTTATATAAGACCAGTCAGTAACACCTGATTCCCACTCCTCACAATCTTCACTGGACAGTCCAGTACCGCTTGTAACCACCAGAGGGAGCCTCTGCTCAGAACTCATTTCAAGTCCATTCACAACAGAAACCCCTATGTGAGTACTTAGCGTGGAGCTTCGAAGGCTAAATGTGTCCCAAAAAGTTCTTTACCCCAAAATGCCACCAATAAAAGCTTCTACTCAACCCACAAAAAAAACAAGTCACCACTCAGGTTCCTCATTTGTTAACAGAAATATTGGGGCTTCCACATTACTGGTAGAACAAAGGCTTTGAAAAGTGACGTGGCTCCCACCAAAAGAAATCCACCAAAATCTGTGCTTCCAAGTACCGAGCCCCACAGTGTGCCTAACCTCAGTACCCACATGTTTGGCATTACTAAAGCGAGGAGAGCCCACTTAATTTACAGGGTGCATGTCTCCAGAATCACAAGCTGGGCATAATGTATGAGCGCTACAAAGTAGTGGGCTCCACAACGTACTGAGTACTAGAATGTATGTTCACTACAATGACATATTTTCATTTAGCAACATCCATTGCTGCTTTTTTCTGGAAAACACACATGGAGTCAAAATCGTCACTACGTCTGTAGATAAATTCCCCGAGTGGTGTAATTGTCAAAATGCGATCACTTGAGGGGGGATTCTCTTCTTCTGCCACTTAGGGGCTCTATATATGGAGTCCGCAAACTATTCTACAAAAATTAGTTCTCCAAGAGTCAAATATCGCTTCTTCCCTCCCGAGTTTCTCCATGTGGCTAAGCAGTTCTGTACAGGCACATATGGGGTATTGCCACGTTCAGCAGAAATTGAATAACAAATTATGTGGTCATTTTTACCCTTTTTTCTTGTGAAAATGAAAAATTTGGGCCAAAACAACGTTTACGGGGGGGGGGATTCATTTGTAACCCCTTCAAGAACTTTCCGTTTTTTGTTCCCTGTCTTCCCAGAGCCATAACTTTTTTTTTTTTGGTCAATGTGTCCATGTGAGGGCTTCATATCTGGCAAGATGAGCTTTACTTTTGAACTACATCATTGGTTTTACCATATTGTGTACTGGAAAATGGAGAAAAAATACAAAGTGCGGTGAAATTTCAAAAAAAGTGCAATTCACTAATTTCTTTTTGGATTTTTTTTAGCATGTTCCCTAAATGCTAAAACTGACCCAACACTATGATTCTCCAGGTCATTATGAGTTCTCAGACACCAAACATGTCTAGGTTCTTTTTATTTAAGTGGTGAAAAAAAATCTAAAGTTTGCAAAAAAAAAGAATATTGGGCTGGGTGAGGGTAGATACGATCTTTTTATCACCTGTTATTGCATTTTATTGCAATGTTGCAGCAAACAAAAAAACGTAATTCTGGTGTTTTGATATTTTTATCGTTACGCCGTTTACCAATCAGATTAATTATTTTTATATTTTGATAGATCGGGCGATTCTGAACACGGCGATACCAAATATGTGTATTTTTTATTTATTTTTGTTTTATTTTAAATGGGGGTGATTTGAACTTTTATATTTAACTTTTCACTAACTTCAATAGTCTCTGTGGGAAACTAGAAGCTGCGATCATCTGATCGCCTGTGCTACATGTAGCTCATCTGCTATGAGGGCCGTCCACAGGGCGGCGCTCATAGCGATCCGACATTGACAACAACAGGGGTCCCCTGCAGACCCCGGGTTGTCATTTCATGCTAACCCATCGGCGGGGTTTTTGACACGCTTATGGTGCAAGCATGTTGTCAAATTGACCACAGCATTTAATATGTTAACAGCCGCGGGTGGATCACAATTCCACTGCCGCTGTTATGGGCACACATCAGCTGATGAAATCGGCAGACGTGCCAGATAACAAGCGGGCTCAGCACCGGAGCTCCCATGAAGTGCGGGGACTCGTCCTGTGAAGTACCTGTACGTCATAAATCGTCAAGGGGTTAATTTTCACAGTCCAATGTCTTAAAATTTTGTGAAGCACCTGTGGCTTCAAAATGCTCACCACGAGGCGTGGCCTAGACTGCACATGGAGTAGGACGTGCAGTCGGAGAGCTCCTGAGAATCCTCTTAAAAATCAACTCACACCCACTCTAATGAGCGTATTTTGGACTTCTTATCATTGAGTTCCAACAAACTATCCATACAGATTAATATCAGGTCATTATTAACTTTATTTAAGACCTAAGTCCGTTTTATTTAACTTGGACCGCACGCCTGAGGTAATCCGGGCTTGCTAAGCCCGCTGCCTCAGGGCTTTAACCCTTCCAAGAGAACCCAGGATTATATTCTCCCGGTAACCTGCCTGCCTTCTATTGACCATCTCCTAGGAGCCCAGGTTCCGCCTCAGCGAAAACCTGAGGTAAATACCAGGTACTGTTACCTCAGACGCTTCATCTACCTGCTTTACCCGATTCCCGCCCACCTCGCGACTCCCTGGGGGTCCTGCGGCAACGAAAGGTGAAGAAAGCACTCCTATACAGAACCCAAGGCTGGGCTGGAATATCCACACAGACACCTCCGGTAAGAACCGTCATTACTGGTAAAGTTGCACACGCAGGTGCAGTTGCTTCCTGTCTCTGCTTACAGACGCAAAGCTTCCTGGGATAATAGCGAGTAACCGAAGCCGGTATCCTCACTGCCCGCACTCATTGCTGGTCTCTACAGGTCCTGGTACCCTCATCCACCAGTGAATTCTACCCAGTCATCGCCCCGTAAAAAAAAAAAAAAAACGTGATCACAGGCGAATCTGCATTCTCGGCTCTGCAACTAGATTTACTCACTATATGCGCATGAGAGCACCTCCATTGCTTTACCGCTAATGGCAAGGACTGCTTCAGCTTCACTCTTTTCAGCTCCGTCATCCTGGGCAATACAAAGGGGTCCACGTCTTCTGTCCGCAGAACCCTGCAGGGTTTTTAACCCTGACACTACCTGTGGAGATCCCGCTGTCCCTTAATATTAATATTATTAATAAAAAACACGAAACAGCAATTCCCATTGCATAAACCGCTTCAGTTGCCTCAGGACGTTTGCTTATATTACACTTCTGTTAAGACTAACCCTCAAGTTTTCTGGATATCAGCGCAACTCAGAGGTCTTAGAAAATCTTATATACCCCAAGAGGGTATCTGGTATATACTCACAAGCGTCAATTATACTGAAACCCCTTTTACCTCTTAGCTGGCAATTACATATGCGATTTTTCAGTAAACTTTGCTCTTTGACATTTTCGTGACTTTACCTGGTGGCTCTGACTTTCTTGCTAATTGGGAGTTATATAGTTTATACATATTAACTCAGAACCCTCCCCTTCTGTTGCCATATATACCAACAAAATGAGCCAATACAAACAAACAAAATATAAACAAACCAAGTCTACTCCTTTCACCTCATCTATCCCTGTCAGGGCTGACAGAGAAAGAGGACTGGATCGCCACTCCTCCTCGGACTCTATTAACTTGAAAAGTCCAGGTCCCCCATCAGAAATTCTAGTGATATGGATACCTCGGTCTCCACTAAAAGGAAAACTCCAGGGGATTGGAGGGACCACTCTGCCTCACAAGATGTCCATGAAAAAGACAGCTCAAAAAATTCATGGTCTTCCCGAAACCCAAGTCCTGAAAAGTCCAGGCTCAAATTAGACAACCTTGAGAGCAATGCCCCCATTAAATTGGGTCAAGAAACTATAGAGTCTTATATGTTCACTCTCGCAGAGAAAATGAATAATAGCCTCAAACTCACATTGGACTCTCAAATGCTGGTGTTCAAGGAAACTTTTGAGTCATTTAATAACAAGCTGGACAATCATGAGACTAGAATAGTCTCCATAGAAGAGAAATCAGAGGATATTCAAAAGAAAATTTCCAGATTAAAGCGGAATTGCTCCAAATTAAGCACAAATTGGCCGACCTGGAAGACAGGTCCAGGCGCAATAATATTAAGATAAGGGGCATCCCTGAATCAATATCACCTGGCAACCTTGAAGACTGTGTCAGGAAAGTCTTCAAAAAAATCGATCCTACTCTGTCCGCCCATGACCTAATTGTTGACCGTATACACAGGTTGCCAAAGCCTCCTCATATTCCTAAGGATTCCCCGAGGGACACTATTCTACGGATCCACTTTTTCCACATTAAGGATCTTCTCCAGGCTAAAGTGAGAAACAATGGCGGATTTCCGAACCCTTATTCTCATCTGAAATTTTATGCAGACCTCTCCAAAGCCACCATTGATGGTAGAAAAGCTTTCAAGGAAATCACTACTCTACTAAGAGACAATAACATCCAGTATAAGTGGGGCTTCCCCTGAAACTCCTGGTACATCATAATGGAAAGACTTCAGTCCTGCTCACCCCGGAGGAAGGCGGTAAATTCCTTAAATCCTTACACATAAAGCAAAAGGTCAAACCTGCTTTCTTCGCTGACGCAAGACCCACTACTTGACTGGTCGTCTCATATGGAAACAATTGTGGGTAACCCCTTTGTTTTTTGGTTTTGCATGATAATCTTTTTTCTCTCTCTGCAGGCTTTGGTCTCTTCAGTGACTTTCTGTTTGACTTGTTTAATATAGATCTTCAGTTCTTTCTCCCTGTTTGTTGGTCCTCTAAAACACCTTCCTCAGCATGTTTGAGGATGTCTCATGGTGTGCTCTTACACGAACTTCCCCCCCAAGTTCAAGTAGAGTCCGTTAAAGCAGCCTCCTTCTAGTGGCCCTTGGAACAACTACTAAGTTGGTTCCAATACTTTTCTATTTTAAGTTTATAATTGCATTTACATTACCTTGGTCTCACACTCACGGTTCTAACTGTTCTTTACTAACCATAAGTTAACTTGTGCCTACATTGGCTTTTTATTGTTTTTTGTTTCCCTTTTTCATTTTTTCCTGATCTTGTTTCCCTGGGATAGTTTTTACCTATCATGAAGCTCAATTTGGTCACATATAATGTTAGAGGTCTCAACAGCCCTAGAAAACGCTTTACTATTCGCAATGAGGTCAACAAGATACGCTCTGATATTGTATGTCTCCAAGAGACAAAGTTTAAATCCAACTCCCACCCCAATTTCGGACATAAAAATTTTCCTTTTGCTTATGAATCCTCTGGTCCAAAAAAAAAGCAGGAGTATTCATCCTTATAAGGAATTCAGTTTCATTTGACTATATAGATGAAGTTAAGGACGAAGCAGGACACTATCACATTTTAATATGTAAAATAAATAACTCAGAGTACACAATAGTCAATACATATGTCCCGGTAAAAAGACAAATTAAATTCCTAAATAAACTCAATAAAAAATTAATAAAGTTAGAAAAGGTTCACTAATTCTTTCAGGTGACTTCAACATGGTCCCCAATCACCTAATGGATTCCTCATCCCCAAACAGATCCCAATCGGAAACACTTAACAAGTGGCTATATTCCAATGAATTATTTGACATCTTCCGCTGCCTGAACTCCACCTCAGTAGAATATACTCACTTCTCTGATCCCCACCACTCGGCTTCCAGGATAGACTTGATCCTAACAGATATTTTCTCCCTCCCAAAATGCACCTCAATATCCATCCTTCCCAAGACGGTCTCCGACCATGCCCCAGTTATCGCAGAATTTTTAGACGGCCCAGCTTCCAATTGGCAGTTCTTATGGAAGTGCAATTTCTCCCTCTTCCACAATCCGAGTATAAAATCAGAAATTTCATTGGTCATCTCCAACTACTTCGAAGAAAATGGTGCCAACCTTTCTAGCCCCTATTCATGTTGGAACGCCCACAAGGCAGTTCTGCGAGGTATATTTATCCAAATATCCTCAAAGATTAAAAAAGCCAACAGAGAAAAAATCTCAAATCTACAAAGTCTAATCAGAACTAAAGAAATGTCTCTCGCCAATATGTCCAGCCCCTGTCCCATTTTACAATCGGAGCTCTCTGGACTTCGACTAGAGCTCAGAACATTGATTTTTTCATTTTACGACTCCGCAATTAAATCTTCTAAGTTTAAACAGTGTTCCAACCTAAACCGCCCGTCCTCATATATGACAAATAGACTTAAATACCTCAGACGTAAACACAGGATTGATGCCATATCTTCCCCCAATGGTACCCTCTTATCTCACCCCAGGATATAGCAAACTCTTTTGCCCAATTCTTTTATAACCTCTATAACATTAACCAAGATTCACCCCAATCTCAACCAAATCAGGCAAACATCCAATGCTTTTTGGATTCAACTAACCTACCTAAATTGGACAAAGACACTTTGGACTCCCTTTCCTCCCCTTTCACAGAAAAATAAATTTTAGATACCATCAAGCACCTAAAACCCTTCAAAGCCCCTGGTCCAGACGGCTTCACAAATGACTATTATAAAACTTTTAGTAACCTCCTGGCTCCGCACCTATCAAAAATTTTTAACTCAGCCTCAGATTCCGGAAACTTCCCAAAAGAGATTCTAGAAGCTACGATTGTCCTCATACCCAAACCCAATTCCGACTCTTCCCATATGAAAAATTATAGGCCGATCTCCTTGATCAACACCGACATTAAGATTTACGCCAAGGTATAGCAAACAGATTAAATCACTCCCTCCTTAACCTAATAAATAATGATCAAATTGGATTTGTTATTAACCGGCAATCCGTCGATGGCACAAGGAGATTGATTAATCTTATAAAATTGATTAATTCTAAGAAATCTAGAGCAAGTATCATCTCCCTCGATGCCGAGAAGGCATTCGACCGCCTAAATTGGGTATACTTATTTGCAACCCTTCATAAATTCGGCTTCCAATCAAGAATTCTGTCTAGCATCTCAGCCCTTTATTCCAACCCCACCGCAAAGATATACGTGAAAAATCACCTGTCTCCGTCCTTTAAAATCTCCAATGGCACTAGACAGGGGTGCCCACTTTCACCCCTCCTCTTTGTCCTAGCCATAGAGCCTTTGGCTCAGCTTATAAGGGATGACCCAGACATTCAAGGCATTGTAGCGGGCTCTAGAGAGTATAGAATTAGCCTTTTTGCGGACGACATAATCCTAACAGTTTCAAATCCCTCCACGTCAATTATCAAAATCCAAAGCTTGCTTTCAAATTTCTCCAAGGTATCTTACTTCAAGATAAACGAATCCAAATCTAAAATCCTGCCATTAAATCTAAACCCTTCCCTCATCAACAACATTAAACAAATAACATCCTGGTCTTGGTCATATGACTACATAACCTATCTGGGCTTGAAATTTTCTAGTTCTATCTCCTCCCTGATCCCGGTTAATTTAGCCTCTCTTCACAAATCTTTTTCCAAAGACATATCCTCATTTGGAGAAAAAGGTCTTTCATGGTGGGGGAGGATTATCACTTTTAAATCCTGCATCCTCCCAAAAATCCTGTATGTATTTCGATCATTGCCATTACCGATCTCAGTCCCTTACCTAACACGTTTACAAACCCGCACCAATAACTTTATATGGGGCAATAGAAAGGCGAGGATTGCCACCAATATCCTTTATAATAACAAAAGATTTGGTGGTGCAGGCTTACCTAACATCTCGGCATATTACCAGTCCTTTCTAATCAAACAGAGTCTATTCTGGTGGCCCCTTCCAGATCCCCAGCTTGGTGTGAGCTGGAACGATTCCTTAATAAAAATATCCCACCTTATCGCCTAATCCTAGATGCAATCCTACTTAAAAAAACACCCTCTCTTTCCCACCCCATATTTAGTGCTACGTTGGACGCCTGGAAATTACTTTCCAAACAAAAACGGGGCTCAAACAAATTTACTTTCCTTAAAAATCTCCCACTCCAATTAATTTGCACCCTTTACAATCAAGATATTGATTCCATTTGGGCAACACATGGCGTTAAAAGAGTTAAAGACCTTTATAATGAAAACATCCACATCCCTTTCACCCTAATAAAAGAGAGATTCAATGTCTCATCTTCTTCATTCTGTCAGTACATTATACTTAAAGACCTAATTGAAAAATTTCTTTCAACCAAGCCAAACTTAACAGAACCCGCAGCTAACCTCATAATCAACATAAACCATAATATTTTTTGGAGCACCTCATATATATACATGTGGTTAAATAAAAGCCAAGTGTTTGTCAGATCCCATAATCTGCTGAGATGGGAGAAAGAACTTCATATAGCCCCAGAGTCAGCAGATTGGGAACAGGCTTGCTCCATTTCCTATGCCGCCACTATCTCCATGTCTCTTCAGGAGGCCCATCACAAAATGTTGACTAGATGGTACTATACTCCAGCTAGACTTTCCAAGATAAATCCGGAAAATCCGTCAACTTGCTGGAGGGGATGCGGCCAATATGGTAACTTACTTCATATATTCTGGAACTGCCCTCTAATCAAACCCTTTGGAATGACATATCAGCCTTAATCAATTCACTACTTCCCAAACCCATTACTCTGTCACCTCAACTAGCCCTCTTATCATTAAACTCAGATGACATTGAGCATTTCTCTATTCCTTTAGTGATCCACATCTTACTAGTCACTAAAAACTCTATCACCTTTAATTGGAAAAGACCAGATCCCCCCAAAATCCAAGACATTATAGAAAAAATTACCCTCCATAAAGCTTTCGAACAAAAAATAGCTCAGGTGAATAATAAGTTTGACAAATATACCAGAAAATGGTCCAGATGGATTACTCTATTCCCTTAATGCTTACCAAAGGTATTATACAGCATTACCTTACTGTTTTTTTTATTTTTTTTAATCTATTTGTATTTAATGCCTTTGTTGATACTGAGTTATTGAGATGTTTGTAAAAGTTAACTTGTTGCTTTCTATCCTATGGGTTTCAAGGACCACATGGTCCCTTTTTCCCTTTCTGTCTTTCCCCTCCCTGCCCCTTCCCTTCTTTCCCTTCCCATTGTTATATAAAACTCTAATAAAAGTTTTTGGAAAACAAAATGCTCACCACACCTTTACATAAATTCCTTGAGGGGTGTAGTTTCCAAACTGGGGTCAGTTGTGGGGGGTTTCTACTGTTCAGGTAGATCAGGGGCTCTCCAAAAGCGACATGGCGTCTGCTTCCTATTTCAGACGGTTTTACACTCCAAATGTGCCCAAACAATAGTTCTCCCCCACACTTGGGGTATCTGCACACTCCGGAGTAAGTGCACAACAGATTGTATGGTCCATTTTCTCCTGTTACCCTTGAGAAAATGCAAACTTTTGGGCTAAAGCAACATTTTGTGGGAAAAAGTTACATTTTCATTTTTTTACTTCCATGTTCCTTTAATTCCTGTGAAGCACCTGAAGGGTTAATAAGCTTAATGAATGTGGTTTTGAGCACTTTGAGGGGTGCAGTTTTTTGAATGGTGTCGCTTTGGGTATTTTCTGTCACATAGACCCCGCAAAGTCACTTCAAATGTGAGAAGGTCCCTAAAAAAATACTGTATATACTCGTGTATAAACCGAGATTTTCAGCCCATTTTTTAGGGCTGAAAGTCCCCCTCTCGGCTTATATGCGGGTCATATACGGGGGTCGGCGGGGGAGGAGGGCGGGGGCGTCGGATGATACTCACCCCTCCGCCAGCGCGGTCTCTGCAGCCCCCCTGCTTCTCCCACGATCTCCAGCTCCTTCCTGCAGCGGTCACATGGCACCACTCATTAAAGTCATGAATATGCACATATTCATGACTTTAATGACCATGTGACCGCTGCAGGAAGGAAGCGCTGCGGAGAGCGCCGGGAGAAGAGGAGAGGCTGCAGAGACCGCGTCGGCGGAGGGGTGAGTATAGCGATATTTACCTGTCCTCTCTCCACCGCTGCATGCTGCTCCCTCGTCTGACTCCTCTGACTGTGAATGATCAGGCAGAGGGCGCGATGACGTCGTTAGTGTGCGCCGCGCCCCCTGCCAGATCATTCACAGTCAGACGAGGACGCAGCGTGCAGCGGTGGAACGGGACAAGTAAATATCTCAGGTGCCGGGGTCCTGAGCGAGCGGTGACACCGGCACCTGTCCCCCATAGCGCTCCAGTTTCACCGCCTGCTCAGGACACCGGCACCTGGCCCCCAGCGACAAGAGGTGAGTATGTCTTTTTTTTTTTTTCTTTTTTTTTTTTTGCAGCAGCATATGGGGCATAATATGGAGCATATGGGGGCATAATCTGGAGCATATGGGGGCATAATATGGAGCATATGGGGGCATAATCTGGAGCATATGGGGGCATAATCTGTGGAGCATCATATGGGGTCATAATCATTTTTCACCCTAGGCTTATATTCGAGTCAATAAGTTTTCCCAGTTTTTTGTGGCAAAATTAGGGGGGTTGGCTTATACATGAGTATATACAGTAATTGGTTTTGTAAATTTTGTTGAAAAAATTAGAAATTCCTGATAAAATTTTAAGCCTTATAATTTCCTAACAAAAAAAAGTTATGTTTTATAAATGATGCTGATGTAAAGTAGACGTGTGGGAAATGTTATTTCTTAACTATTTCTGGTGGTATAACCAGCTGGTTTAAGCGCATGAAATTTTAAAAGTTTGAATACTGCAAAATACTCACATTTTTAGTCAAATTTTGATATTTTTTTTATAAATTAACGCAAATAATAATGACCAATATTTACCACTAACATGAAGTACAATATGTCACAAAAAACATTCTCAGAATCAGTGGGATGTGTGGAAGCTCCAGAGTTATTACCACATAAAGGGACAGTCGTCAGAATTGTAAAATGAGGCTTGGCCATTAACTTACATAATGTGCAAAGTGGCTTGATCCTGAAGGGGTTAATGTGCCTTCAGTGCTATTGCAGGCTTCTAAGGTTTCCTATCAAGCCCTTAGGCTTTCTGTGGAAATGATTATGGTGGCTGGAGCTCGACTGCTCCTCGATGTAGGGACACTTTTGTGATTAGTCAATCTCATTTGTATATGGAACTGAAATATTAAAATTCCATTTTTAATTGCATGGACACTTTCTACATTAAGGGCATGATAGGAAGCTTGCTACGAGAGTGAATGGCAATGGTGATACATTAAAGGAGTTAATGACTGGTTCCTATAAGAACTGTCTATTTGCTGTCTAATCTGTCACCTGTCACGACTCAGTTCTTCGGTGTCTCGGGACCAGGGCTCCCTAGCTCACCCTGTTCCCCAGATTACTTCTGATGGTGAAGATGCCAGGGCCACGTACCTTGCCTTAGCTCCTGAATCAGTCAGTCTGTACACTTCTCTCCTCTTCCCTGGGTGGGGGGAGTAGTGTACCATAATACAATAACAAGAGTAACCAGGTAATACCAACAAGGGTAAAGGAAAATACCAAACCTACAAATATACTCACACAAACAGAGGAATGCATCAGGGAGTGGAGGATGGGAAAAACCAAAGTAGAAGAAGAAAGGGAATTGTCACACACTGAAAACTAGCAACAGTCACAGATAAATCCACCAAATGCCTTCTCCAATAACCACCAACAACCTCCAGCCATGCAGCATAAGCTATCTTTGACAATGAGTGCTAGCCAGGCCCCAGATTATATAGGAGATGGGAGTGGCTAACAGTGCACAGCTGAGAGCCTAAATGCTCCAGGAGCTCTCAACGGCAGATTAACCCCTGCACTGCTAAAAGAAACTTAAACAATTTAATATGCTTCTAATCAGTGCAGGAATAGGAGAAATCATATTCTGTGGTCTTCTGGCTTCTCTCTGCCACAGTAAACCCGTGAAACCACACCCTGACTTGTGCCATTGTCAACAGTTTATAAGTTTTATTCACTTTACACGTCATTGTGCTAATATTATGGCATGTAAAAAAGCCCAAAGGTATGAACTTGGATCTAGACTGGTGTGCATGCAGCGTGTAAGCGCATGTTCACACTGGCCACTGAACAGAAAAAAAACAAAGACATAAACATGATGATTGAATCTCCTGAAGTAAATAAACAGCAATAGTGCATGAAAATAATATAGGGGACTTAACCCCTTAACGACCGCCGATACGCCTTTTAACGGCGGTCATTAAGGGTACTTAAACCACAGCGCCGTTAATTAACGTCTCTGTGGAAAAAGTGAATAGCGACCTCCAGAGGCGCATTTTCTCCGGGGTCTCGGCTACCGGGGGTACCGAGACCCCAGAGAACATGAATCGGGTCGGTTTTTACCGACCCGATGTTGCGATCGCCGTTATTAACCCTATAACGGCGACCGCAACAAAAAAAAAATCTGATGTGCCGTTTCATTTCTCTGTCCTCTGATGTCATCGGACATCAGAGGACAGAGAAAAAGGGTCCCCAGGACCCCCCTTGTGTCCCCCAATGTGGCCCGCGGGCCCACCTGCTTCCTCCGGTGGGCGCCGCCATCTTGAATGGCGGGCGCATGCTCAGTGCGCCCGCCGCGTTCTGCCGGGGGGGGAGGGTGGGCAATTTTCTCTGGGGTCTCGGCTGCCGAGGGTAGCCGAGACCCCAGAGAACATGATCGGGGTCGGTATTTACAGACCCCGGTGTCGCGATCGCCATTATACTAAGTATAATGGCGACCGCAAAAAAAAAAAAAAAATGATTTCTCTCCCCTCTGATGTGATCGCACATCAGAGGGGAGAGAATGAGAGTCCCCAGGTCCCCCGATCGTCCCCCCATACCTCCCGGTGTCCTCCGTCCTCCTCAAGGCCCCAGGATCCCGGCGTCTTCTTCCTGTAAAAAAAAAATGGCGGGCGCATTCGCAGTGCGCCCGCCGATCTGCTTGGCGGCAGATTCAAAAAAAGTTTCATTCATTCTCACAAAAGTACATTTTGATCACTGTGATAAAATATCACAGTGATCAAAATAAAAAAAACAGTACATAACCCCCCCTTTATCACCCCCTTAGTTAGGGACATATAATAAATTATAGAAATTATATTTTTTTTTTATTTTTCTGTTAGGGTTAGGGTTAAGGCTAGGGTTAGGGTTATAATTAGGGTTAGGGTTATAATTAGGGTTAGGGTTATAATTAGGGTTAGGGTTAGCATTAGGGTTAGGGTTAGCATTAGGGTTAGGGTTATAATTAGCGTTAGGGTTAAGCTGGGTTCATACTGCGTTATGGCAGTCCATTAGACGGACTTCTTTACACCGCAGTATAACGCGGTGTAACGCAGTCCGTTAACGCTGCCATTCACCCCCATTTGAGTGCGCATCGCGACGAATGCCGTAAAGCGGTATGCGTTTGCGACGTGCCATCATTCAGTGACGGAGCCTCGGACGCGGGCTGCAGCGTCTGGGCTCCGTCACCGCTAGCGCAGATGAATCATCTGGTGATTCCTCTGCGCTAGCGGGTATAGCATAACGCGATCGCGTTATGCTATACCGTTACCAGCCGTCAATGCTATGTATTGAACGGGCTGGTAAAACGCAAAATGAACCCAGCCTTAGGGTTATAATTAGGGTTAGGGTTACAATTAGGTTTAGGGTTACAATTAGGGTTAGGGCTACAATTAGGGTTACAATTAGGGTTAGGGTTACAATTAGGGTTGGAATTAGGGTTGGGATTAGGGTTAGGATTAGGGTTAGGGTTGGGATTAGGTTTGTGTTGGGGTTAGGGTTGGAGCTAGAATTGAGGGGTTTCCACTATTTAGGCACATCAGGGGTCTCCAAACATGATGTGGCGTTCAAAAAGTCAGATTGCGCTCCCTCCCTTCCGAGCCCTGCCGTGCGCCCAAACAGTGGTTTACCCTAACATATGGAGTATCAGCGCACTCAGGACAAATTGCCCACCAATTTTGGGGTTCTAATTTCTCTTGTTACCCTTGGGAAAATAAAAAATAGCTGGCTAAAAAAATAATTTTTGAGGAAAAATTTTTTTTTTTATTTTCACGGCTCTGCGTTTATAAATTTCTGTGAAGCACTTTGGGGTTCAAAGTGCTCACCACACATCTAGATAAGTTCCTTAGGGGGTCTAGTTTCCAAAATGGGGTCACTTGTGGGGGTTTTCCACTGTTTAGGCACATCTGGGGCACTGCAAACGGAACATGACACCCATCAATGTCTGCATTCCAAAACGTTATTACTTCCTTTCCAAGCCCTGCTGTGCGCCCAAACAGTTCCCCCCCCCCACATATTTGGTATCAGCGTACTCAGGACAAATTGGACAACAACTTTTGGGCAAAAAAAGACGAAAGATGTCAGCTTACCCCAATCTTCACCTTGCATGTGTTCTTCACTCCTCGCACGGAAATGGCAGAGCAACCAGAGCAAACGAAAAAAAGAAAAATCCAGCGTAGAGCAGAAGTATTAAAAAAGTTCAATTCTTTAATGAATAAGGTAAAAAATAAACAGCAATATATGAGCAGTACAGGTCCACAAAAATGTAACAGAGCGATCAACGCGTTTCGACGTAAAGTCTTTCTCAAGATCTAACTCTGACTGAGGCTAAGCGTTCTTTATAGTGGTAACGCACTACACCTGGAGGGGAACTCCTGGTGTGGCCATCATATGAAAACAATTACATATAATTGCAAGACATAGCTGCAGTGACTGAACAAATAAAGACAACCTCAAAAACAACATATATGCACACATTAAAAAATGTTAACTCTACAGCTAGAAGCATCCCATATAGTAAACTTATAGGTACAGATTAATAATGTTTAATCAGATCGCACCTGGCATTTAAGCCTGCTGGAGATCTGGTACCTAAAGTAAAGATCCAAAAGGACTCTCTGTTAAGCAGTTTGCGTTTGTGATCTCCACCTCGGTGCGGTTGTGACACTTTTTCTATGCCATTAAATCTAAATGAACTAACGTCACCCTTATGTTCTCGTGAGAAATGTTTCGACACAGCCGAGGATGAGTGAGCTAGGGGATTAACCGCATCTGATAAATGCCGTCTGATGCGTACTTTTAGGGGACATGAGGTACATCCTACATATAATACATCGCATCTAATACAAGCGATTAAATAGACAACGTACGTAGTGTTGCAATTTATGTAGTTGTTAATTTGGTATATTCTATCTCCTAGCGCTGAAGTAAAAATCTTAGTTCTATTAGCATATATACAGGCTTTACACTTATTCGCACCGCACTTGTAAAATCCTTTTGTACTTAACCAGTGATCTGTACGAGGCATCTCATTACTTGAAAAAAAACTAGGTGATAATATGTTCTGGAGAGTGGGTGCTCTTTTGGCCGAAAAAAGAATATCATTGTTAGAGATAATTTCCTTGAGAAGGGGTCAGAGTTTAATACCGGGAGATATTTTTTAACAATAGCCGTAATTTGCGAGTATTCTTCGCTAAATTGCGTGGTAAAGGCTATACGATTCTTGGGCATTATATTATCTTTAGCCTTCTGTAGCAAAAGAACTTTCCTATCTAGATACATGGCTTTATTAATTGCTTTTCTTAGAATCGTATGCGAGTAACCGCGATTGAAGAATTTTTTCTCAGTTTTTTTCACTTCTTTAACATAAGTGACTTCTTCTGTGCAATTGCGTTTTAATCTCACTAATTCTCCATATGGTAAATTGTTAATGACATGTCTGGGGTGGCAAGAGTCTGCTGCTAGGACAGAATTACACGCTGTTGGTTTTGAATATGGTGAGACTATTATGGTCTTCTTATTGGTATCTCCTAATAAAGTTAGGTCAAGAAAATTAATCATAGATTTGTTAAATTGGTAAGTGAATTTCAGATTGAAATCATTATTATTGAAATAAGCAAAGCAATCCAACATTACATCTTCACTGCCATCCCAAATAAACAATAAATCGTCGATATAACGACCATACCATTTAATATATCTAGAATATGGATTATTATCATTATATATAAAGAGTTCTTCCCAACAAAACATGACTAAATTAGCCAAAGAAGGAGAAAACTTAGCTCCCATACTAACTCCACTTATTTGTAGGAAATATTCATTATCAAATGAAAAATAATTATGGTTTAATAAAAATTCTATTGCCAGATACAAAAAATCTTTCATCGCTGTGGTATAGGGACTAAATTTGTCAAGATAGTATTTGAGACATTTCAAGGCCACTGTATGCGGTATCGAGGGGTATAAGCTAATCACGTCGCAGGAGAACCATTGAAAATTGTCTTCCCACAAGAAACCATCCAAAACCACTAGAATCAGTAAACTAGCACTCTTTTCAATAATACATTACCTACCAACTCTACTGACTCAGAGACTTTGAAGGATCTTATGACTCAACTCGAACATAAAATGGCCAAAGAAACCAGGATTTGGTGGGATTTAACTACACTACAAACTTATGAAAATAAGAATATGATCCCTAGAGGATTACGGATAAAGAAAAATCCCACCACTCTGTTCAATGATACATTTCAAAAAGATTGGAACCTAATATTGAGTCAATGTTCGTCTAAACTCATTGCTCTAATTGTTAAATATGAAGCAGCTGAACTAGAAACAGTTAAAGCTGAAATCATGAGCCTACAGACATCGCTAAAAGATATACTACTACAGCGGAGTTTCTTCAGTATAATGCCAAATTGAAAGAAAATATCGCCAAGCTGGAAAATAACATTATGGAAGTGAAGAAAAGAAAATTCACACGGGATGTAGAGGATTATGCTACAGATAAAGTTTATAACTGGCATGATAAACCTTATTCCATCCTGAAGAAGCGACCGTATAAAGGCAGATACAACGCAAATAAAGTCAGCTTTAAGGACTCTGAAATATTCACCGATACTTCTGCCTTATCATCGGACGAACACTCAGACTCCTCTGTGGCATCAACCAGTAGCAGTAATAAAAATCCTTTTTTTTCCAGGAGGACTTTTTTTTCAGCGACTAATGATAAGCCATCAAAAAACGACGCAAACGTGCGGGGAGAAAACACAGAAAGGGGAAGATATCCATTCAGGAAGAAAAACGTTATTAAAAGATATCCCTATATGGAACTTATCTAGCTATATTCATTTCCCAAGACCAGATAAGACTTTTGAGTAAAGGATTGGGTTTTTCTCCAACAACACATTTCAATTTGTTT
>JARQOD010005262.1:0-49060 GCA_033576555.1 Oophaga sylvatica | reverse complement strand
TGTGAAAAGTTAAAAAGGTGAAGAGCATGGAAGTTGTGAAACAGACATATTTGACAAAATAGAAAAAAGGTTAACAACATTGTCAATTTCTTCGTCAATCCAAACGTATTTCAAAAAAAGAAATATTAATGCTATTCCATTGCATTGTGTTAAACATCTATGCCTTTAATGTCTCCTCAACCTCCCCCAATAAATTCTACATTACTCTTTGTTGTTTTCCTTCATGTACAATTAACCAACAAGGCAAGAATGGGTTTTTTTTAATTCCGATATTTTGTTCCCATAGACTTACATTGTATTTCCGGTATCGGTATCGGGTATCGCCGATATTTTTTGTGTATCGGCGATACCATTCCGATTCCGATACTTTTGGATATCGGAAAGTATCGCTCAACTCTAATTGTGACATATATATATACATATATTTATAGTTTATACACTTCTACATAGTAAAATAGCCTCTGATTCAATTGCCGGGTAAAGTCGGCTTTTGTGAAAAGACAGAAGCACCCGACATGAAATGACACTTGGTTTACATAGAGTTAACCATGTCTTTTCATGTAGTTTGATATCTGATTTGCACAAACAATTACATGAGTGTAAGTGTGCAAAATTTCACACCTGTAGGGGTTAATTAAAGGTGTAAATTCGTTGTAAAACAAAAGGACTTTTTTGCTACGAATTTACACCTTTAATTAACCCCTACAGGTGTGAAATTTAGCACACTTACACTCATGTAATTGTTTGTGCAAATCAGATATCAAACTACATGAAAAGACATGGTTAACTCTATGTAAACCAAGTGTCATTTCATGTCGGGTTCTGCATTTTCACAAAAGCCGGCAATTAAATTAGCGGCTATTATACTATGTAGAAGTGTATGAACTATAAATATAAATATATATATATATGTGTCACAAATTCAATGACATGTATATATATATATGAGGTGTAAAATTGCTGGAAAAAAATGCGTGGGCTCCCGCCCTATTTTCGCAACCAGACAGACAAAGCCAGTGAGTGGGGGGCAGATAATAATAGCCCAGAGAGGGACCATTTTTTTTGGCCCCCCCCGGCTACTAACATCTGCCCCCAGACACCCCAGAAAGGGCAAATCTCTAATTAGATTTGCCCTTTCTGGCACTTTGCCCGTCTATTCCCATTGCCCTGTAGCGGTGGCGAATGGGTTAATAAGGGGTTAAAATGACCTTGCAATTGAAAGGTCACTTTAAGCCAGGTTAATAATTGAGAGCTGTCAATTAGACAACTATCAATTATTAATCCTATTGTATGAAAGAAAAATCAAACACACACACTTTAATAAAAAAGAAGTTTAATGAAATAATCACACAGTTTTTGACCATATTTTATTTTCCTGCTAAAACCATTTCCTGTAATAAAAATAAAATAATAAAGCAAAATTATTCTTACCTATCCCATGCACAGTCAGGTCCCACGGTGTAATCCTTCAGAAAGGGTTAATGTTTACTGCAGGGACTGCAGCTAATGCTGCAGCCTCACAGTAAACCCCCAAATGAATGAGTTCCTCTCCTGGCTGACAGGAGAGGAAGTGGAAAGCTTAATTGATTGCTTTCCACTTTCACTTCAGGTCAGCCAGGGACACAATCAGTGACGTCAGAGGGAACTGGTTAACAAAAATAGGGATCCCCTCGAAAAAAATTGGCGTGGGGTCCCCCCTATTTTTGTTAACCAGCCAGATGAAGCAGACCGCTGAGGCCTGGTTTTTCAGGCTGTTAAGGAGCCAAGATCCATGGACCTTGCCAGCCTGATAATACCAGGCCACAGCAGTCTGCATATCTTGGCTGATTAACAAAAATAGGGGATCCCCTCGAAAAAAATTGGCGTGGGGTCCCCCCTATTTTTGTTAACCAGCCAGATGAAGCAGACCGCTGAGGCCTGGTTTTTCAGGCTGGTAAGGATCCAATATCCATGGACCTTGCAAGCCTGATAATACCAGGCCACAGCAGTCTGCTTAGCTTGGCTGGTTAACAAAAATAGGGGATCCCCTCGAAAAAAAAAACGGCGTGGGGATCCCCCCTATTTTTGTTAACCAGCCAAGTAAAATGCAGACTGCTGCGGCCTGGTATTAAAAGACTGTCAAGGCCCATGGATTTTGGCCCTCAACAGCCTGATAATACCAGGCTACAGCAGCCCCACATTTGGCGCATCAAAAGATGTGCCAATTGTGGCACTTTACCCGGCTCTTCCCACTTGCCCTGTAGCGGTGGCAAGCGGGGTAATAAGGGGTTAATGTCACCGTTGATTGCACGGTGACAATAAGCCCGGTTAATAATGGAGAGGTGTCAATAAGACACCGATCCATTATTAATCCCAAAGTTTTTAAATGTTTAAAAAAAAAACACAGCAAGAAAAAAGTATTTTAATGAAATAAAAGAGACAACACAGTTTTCATTTATTTTATTACTCTCTCATTCCTGCGACGCCATCGATCTCCTGTAAAAAAAGAAAAAAAAACAAACCAACAGTATACCACCTGTCCGACGCAGTCCATAGTAACGACAGTCCCACGACGATCCAGCTCTGCTACATCGCAATGACAGGCAGAGCCTGTTATCGCAACGCAGCACAGCTGATTACCTGCTTCCCCGGCGGTGACGTCATCGGACTGACTGCTTTACGGCCGGAATTACCCAGCAGTCACTGCAGTTATCGCGAGAAACTGCATGTGACCGCCGGGGAAAGATGATGGCGGCCATGAAGCAGTCCAGCCCGTGACCGCCGGAGATCTTCTGCCAGGTAAGTGCCGCTGACTCCTGACAGACCCGACCGACGGACACTGACAGTGACAGTGACAAATCCGATTCCGGTATCCGATATGACGAAAATATCGGAACTCGGAATCGGAATTCCGATACAGCCAATATCGGCCGATACCCGATATTTGCAGTATCGGAATGCTCAACCCTACTAATGAAACGTCTATAGAAGTTGGCAAACCCGATGAAGCGCTGCACCTCCTTCACATTTCTAGGAATTGGCCAATCCTTGATGGCTTGGGTCTTGCTTCCATCCATACTAATTCCTTGTGTAGACAGTACATACCCCAGAAATTGAATTTCGGTCCTATGGAATTCACACTTTTCAAGTTTGATGTAAAGATGGTTTTGTCTTAGACGTTCTAAGACCATTCTCACATGTCCATGATGTTCCTCTGTGGAGTTAGAAAAAATTAGAATATCATCCAAATAAATCACCACGAATGTATCTAGGAGATCCCTGAAGATGTCATTCACCAAGTGTTGGAAAGTGGCTGGGGCGGTACTCAGACCAAAAGGCATAACTAGATATTCAAAGTGTCCATAGCGTGACCTGAATGCAGTCTTCCATTCATCCCCAGGTCTAATACGGACCAAGTTATAGGCCCCACGGAGATCCAGTTTAGAGAAAATTTTGGCATGCCGCACTCTCTCCAATAACTCAGAGATTAAAGGCAATGGATAACGGTTTCTAATAGTAACCTTATTGAGTTCCCTATAGTCTACGCAGGGTCTCAGAGATCCATCTTTCTTCTTCACAAAGAAGATGAGTGCACCTGCAGGAGATGAAGAGGGGCGTATGAAGCCCTTGGCTAGATTTTCGTCTATGTAATCTTTTAAAGCCTTTAGCTCGGGCCCCGCCAGGGGTAGATCTTACCAAAAGGTATCTCTGCTCCAGGCAATAATTCAATTGGACAATCATATGGACGGTGAGGGGAAGCTGGTCAGCGTTCTTCTTGTCACATAAATCCACATAGTCCTGGTATACAGCTGGTAGTTCAGGGACTGACATGGTTCCTTTAGGAACAGAGCGAGCTGAAACTTCTGGACTCATCTGTTTCTCTGGAAAGTGTAATTCCTTGGTCTCCCAGTTAATGGTAGGGTTCTGAGCCTGCAGCCATGGTAGCCCTAGAATAATGGGAAAGTGGGGAGAAGAGATAAGCATAAAGGACAGTTTCTCTTGATGATCTTTACCCATAAGGACCCTCAAAGGCTCCGTTTCCTGATCCACTGGTCCAGAGGTCAGCAGGGAGCCATCCACAGTCTCCATCTGTACTGGAGTAGCCTTCTTCACTGAACGTATCCCCTGTTTCAGAGCAAAGGAGATATCCATAAAATTTCCACTTGCCCCTGAGTCGATCATAGCAGAGCTAGACACCCAGACTGAGTCAACCCAGAGTTTGATGGAAAGGAAGCAATGAGAATTGTTTTTCTTACAACTCAGCTGGAACACCGCTGAGGAAACTTGAAAAATTGCAGCGTTTACACAGTCATCGTCCTCAGAAGTGACGGAGTTTAAGTCCGAGAAATCAATATCTGTTGCTGCAGATCTCTCTGGAGCCTGAGGCTCGGACCTGACAGATCTCCTCTCGCAACACTCACAGTGAATGACTGCTGCAGTAGTCTTACGAGAACGGCTGGGGCAGTTTATAATGAAGTGCCCTGACTTACCACAGTAGAAACATAGATTTTCCTTTAAACGATGTTCTTTGCGTGCATCACTAACCCGTCTTTGTAAAGAGTCCACCTGCATGGGTTCAGGTTCAGTTTCCCGTGTGATCCTACTCAAAGGTTCCTTAGCTGGGGAGGAAGGTAGGAAAAGGTTAGTGCGATTACTTTCGAACCATCTCTCTTGCCTGCGTTCAGTCAGACGAGCATCAATACGGATGCAGTAGTTAATAAAGTCACCTAACGCAGTGGGAGGGTCGGCACGAGCAAGTTCATCCTTAATCAGTGGAGACAACCCTTTTCGAAAAATAGATTTTTTGGCGGAACTGTCCCAAGTGGTATCGAGGGCCCATCTCCTGAAATCCAAGGCATATTCGGCTACTGAGCGCTTACCTTGGCGCAAAGTTAACATGGCTGCTTCAGCTGTTGCACCTCGATTGGGGTCATCAAACACCTGCCCCATGGCTGAAATGAAAGCATCAAGATGATCCAAACATTCATCCTCAGTCTCAATCAGAGGGTTTGCCCACATCAAAGCCTTGTTGGTAAGCAACATGATTATAGTAAGCACTTTAGATCGTTCAGTGGGAAATTGTGAAGCATGTGCAGAAAAAAAAGATTGCATTGGTTAATAAATCCCCTGAATTTCTCACGTTCACCGCCAAAATGAAAAGGGGGTAATTTGGGAATCCCAGAACTCGGGGTTATGGCAGGAGCCTGGACTCGTTCCTCTAGAACCTCAATCCTGGCTCGTAAATCCTGGGTAGTTTGTCCAAACACTTGCAAATTGTGATTAGTGAGGTCCTGTAGGTTTGCAAAACGGGTCTTATAGTCTGTATATCTGCAAGGATTGTATCAGTCACTCCGCAAAGCTCCTTTATGCGAGCCTCCATCTTCCAGATCTTTTAAGACAGGAGTACTGGAAGGAGAAGAAAAAAAAAACAATAGTGTTTACCTGTGGTAACACTGCAGAGTAAAATTAAGGGAATTGCTCACCTGGAATGGTTGTGAGAAGTCACAACCACTGTCATCACAGAAAGTATAACCGGACATCTGATATCCACAGTCACAGCAGACACAGCCTTCCCAGACCCAGCAGACACTAACGTTTGGCTTCAGAATCTTGTAATGTATGGTGTACAGTTCATATAGCGTCTTGTGCTTGGGTGCGAGGAAAACACATGAGACACAGGTTTGATATAGAAGGACTTGTATTACTTCATACAAGTGGCAAAAATGGTCACACAGTTTGCAGGTACAGAAGCAGGAGACACAGCAGGCCAGAGTAACTTAAGCTCAGCAATAACTCTCCACAACAGGTTCAGGATCTCTTCTCTGTTAAAGTAATTCCATGCAAACGTGGATTTATCAAATAGCAGGTTTCCAGAGTCCACAAGTGTTCCAAAGTTCCTCAGTAGGAAATAGCTGGAGTACAAAGTCCAAGGTTTTCCAGGAGTCAGGTCACAGGCTCACTGCAGGCTTGATTCTGAAGCACTGATTGCTCAGCTGAGGCTGCTTAAGAAGCAAGAGGGAGAGAATCAGGGCGGGAACATGAAAGCTGGAAACTCCATATTGACTGAGGGCAAGATAGCTGCAGCAAGACAGAAAGCAAAATGGCCGACGGAAAAACTGAGTTTCAAGAAACATGTACAAAGAACCTTACAGGAGGAGTCCGGTGTGTGCTGAGTTTCCGTTACTCTGTGCTCAGCTTCTGTGCAATTCCCGGCCAGCTCCCGTTGAGCCTGGCGGGGCTTGCACCAGACCGCTGGGGTTCCTTTTCAGATCGATACTAGATGTCCGGAGTCCGAGGACGGTGTCCTCCTGATGACCACTGCCTGATATCCGATGTCCGACGACCACTTCCAGATGTCCGGATCCTATCCTCCCTGCCTGATGTCCGGATCCTGCCGATCGTTGCCAGATGTCCGGAGCCTGCTGATCGGTGCCAGATGTCCGGAGTCCGATGCCTGTGTTCCAGTCCGTGTTCCTGTGATCCAATCCATGTTCCTGTCCGTGTTCCTGACTCCCTGAGATCCAATCCATGTTCCTGTCCGTGTTCCTGACTCCCTGAGACCCAATCCGTGTTCCTGATGTTCCAATCCGTGTTCCCGATGTCCTGTCCGTGTTCCAGTGTCCCTGAGATCCAGTCCGTGTTCCTGATGTTCCGATGTCCTGCCGGTTCCTCCTTGGTCTACCCTGTGATGACGTCTGTCCTGGGTCAGTGTCTGATGTTCTCCTGCTGAGCCTGTGCTACGCCTGAGGCCTGAGAGAGAGGCCGTCCTAGTATGCCCGTGCCAGATGATCCTGGACTTCATCAACCCGTGATGACCCCACCATCGTCTGACGTTCGTCCTGGGCCGGTGTCTGATGTTCTCCTGCTGAGCCTGTGCTACGCCTGAGGCCTGAGAGTGAGGCCATACTAGTATGCCCGTGCCAGATGATCCTGGACTGCATCTACCCGTGATGACCCCGCCATCGTCTGAAGTCTGTCTGAGGTTGGTGTCTGATGTTCTCCTGCTGAGCCTGTGCTACGCCTAAATGGTAAGTAAATATTGGCACAGTTCTATAGGGGAGGTGCTCCAGTAGGTTCCCAAACCGTATAATGTATATATTAAAGACTGGGCACACTCAAGGTTGTGTAAAGAAAAGATTTTAATACGTACACCTGATCACTAGTTACAACAAACGTTTCGGTCGATATTGACCTTCATCAGTGTACTAAAAAAATAATAATAGGTGATCAATATATTTGTTACAAAAAAGAAATAAAGTATTAACACATATATACAAGAGTCATAATGAGCTATGGTAAATCTCAAAAGAGTCTAATCAGCATCATGATTATCAAAAGTACTCAGGACGATGAAATGGTATAGAAGAAATAAAGAAATAAAATCTGGACATACCTAGTGGCAGTGTGTACCCAATATAGTAGGGTATAGAGATTGTGTCTGTGAATCAGATTAATCTAGTATTATCATATTATCAGGAAAGCTGTGCTTGTATTGAATAGAGGGATAACATACCGATTGCAGTGAGTTATCAGCCTATGAGTGATGCTGTGAACAGCTGTGATGGAGGACAAATACCAGTAAGTGGCTATAAACTATATCAATAGAGTCATTTGTGGATGGAAAAGAGAATGAACATACCGCTTTAAATAGATCTCTGGATGAAAATATAAACTGTGGAGGATATAACATAAGCGCTCATAAGGTATGGAGCCATGCAGTATAACGTAATCCAGTGTGGTATCGCTGGTAATGTGCACTTACCCAGAGCAGACTATAGCACATGTGGGGTCACTGTGACGCGGTATCCACCGCTTGTCTCGTGGTGGCAGGAAGTAGTGACTGGCCAGACTAAATAGAATTTGCGGTCTGCTAATGGCGCTAAGCGCCGGACCGGAAGTGCTCATACCGGAAGTGACGTTGGCGCTGCTGTACAGAATGTAGAGGCAGCGTTCTGCGTTCCACAGGGACCGCTTGCGTTCCAACTACAGAGCGCATGTCAGGAATCTTGTGAGAGGAAGGTGCACAGTGAAGGAGAAAGTGACCATCCAAAACAGACATGTTAATAGCGGTTCTGTAAAAAAAGGACATAAGTATCAGTAAGCGATAATATACAAATATAAATGATGTTATGACATAATCGTATACAATTTGGACAGATAAATTCAAGAAAAATTAAATAAAAGAGTGGAGATCATAATCTCTATTTAACCCCTTGGGGTATAGGGTGTCCAATTCATGGATCCAGTAAGCCTCTCTCCGTTTAAGCTGAGTTATACGGTCTCCACCCCTCCTTGATTGTGGTACATGTTCTAATACTTGATAGCGTAGTTGTGCTATATTGTGACCTGCCGCAATGAAGTGTTGTGGAATAGGTAACAGCGTTTCTTTGCATCTTATGGTGGACTTATGCTTGGATATCCTGTTCTTTACACTCTGTGTGGTTTCGCCTATATATAGGAGGCCACAGGGACATTTAATCAAGTATACCACATAATTTGTATTGCATGTGAAGTAATCTTTGATGGTATATCTTTTACCAGTATGAGGATGGTATACAATGTTACCCTTGACAACATTGTTACACTGGTGGCATGAAAGACACGGAAAGGTCCCCGTCTTAGGGTTTTGAAGAAATCTTTGAGTAGTGATAGGTTTGTTTGTACCAATATCAGCCCTAACTAGACAGTCCCGTATATTCCGTGGTCGCCTAAAGCATGGCATAAACGGATGTTTAAAGGCCTCGACTTCAGGGTGAGCGGACTGAAGAATATGCCAATATCGCCGTATGGCTGAATGGATTCTGTAGGCTGCCGGATGGTAGTCGTGTACGAATGGTATTCTAGTCCCTTTGTTTGATTGTCGATTTCTACCAAGGGACTGTGTCCTAACCGTATGGGGTGGGTAACCTCTGTCTAGAAATTTAGACTGCATTTCTTTAATCCTTGTCTGTTGTATGGATGGATTAGATACAATGCGGGTAACTCTCTGAATCTGGGATTGTGGGATGGAACACTTCATTTTGTAGGGGTGGAAACTAGAGAAATGGAGAAGGCTATTTCTGTCAGTAGCTTTTGAGAAGATATCAGTAGTTAAGTTGCCCTGTGGATCCTTGACCACTAAGGTGTCCAGAAAACTGATTTGTTCAGTGTCATGGGTCATAGTGAAGTCTAGGCCCGGCCACGATGTTCTCAGGAAATCAAAGAAGGTATTTAATGTTGTCAGGTCACCTCCCCACACACAGAAGACATCATCTATGTATCTTTTCCAGACCAAGGCATGGTGCTTGAAAAGATGATAGTACACTGATGAAGGTCAATATCGACCGAAACGTTTGTTGTAACTAGTGATCAGGTGTACGTATTAAAATCTTTTCTTTACACAACCTTGAGTGTGCCCAGTCTTTAATATATACATTATACGGTTTGGGAACCTACTGGAGCACCTCCCTATAGAACTGTGCCAATATTTACTTACCATATTGATCATCCCTTATATTGAGCACGTTCTTCCTACGTGGGTCATGTCCTCATTGACCTTCTCATATAATCCTGAAGAGGCTTCCAGCATCATAGCCTTATCGAAAGTACCCAGTGATTTTCTTAAAATTCCTCCGAGTGAAACTAGAGGTCGAGACTGGGAGAGGGAACTTAGACACCACACGAATTTGGAACTCCATGGGGCTACCCTATCTGAATACTTAAAGGCACAGAGAATACCACGAGGTTTGAGGGTATCACTTCGCCCCACACTTTTCTCTGATTCACCTGAATTTTGTTCAAAATTTGAACTTATTCTTAATAAATGTTCATTTGATCTTATGGTCCTTACGTTGGAGCATCTACACAAGGAAATTCTATCCTGTGAAGCAAGACTAAAAAATATTGAGGATCAACTAGTCGCAACAAACCCTGTTGAAGAGTTTAACTCCCTTAAGTCCAAGATAGAGACTAACATCTCTCAACACCGCCGCGACATTGAACAACGCAAACGGATCAAATTCCAGCGTGACCAAGAAGACTACGAACTAGATAGGGTCTACAAATGGCGCGACAGACCATCCTCCAGACAATATTCGACCAGATCCAATTATCGCTCCTCCCCAGACGTTTCAACATCTGGCTCGGATTTAGAGAGGCCCGAAAGAGCCGGCTATCAAGATCGTTTTTTAGGCCGCCAGCGACGACCCCAAAGAAGACGAGGCCCAGGAGGGGGAAACGACAGCCAACGAACCATGGACTCAACCCGAGTGACACGCTCGCAGGTAACAAGTCACTTGTAGTGAATATTTCATCCAAGTCACTAGGTATAGCAGAACATAGACTTCTCCAACGTGGCCTATCTTTCTGCCCCAGCTACAGGAATAATAGTTTTAAGTTGGACATGGATCTACAGAGATTCTACAGGTCATTACGTCTAAAATTACATTTCTCTGATCCAGCCAACGTACCTGCACCTAGTGTACCTCCACCAAACTGCCTTACAGCAGAAAGTCTCCAACTACGGTCGAAAAGTACATATCGACCACCCATGGGTTCCCATGCACTAGAGACATTTATCCAATTTGTTAATACCTCCTTTCAGAATCTACGTCATGATACAAATTGTGGTGACATACATTTTCCATCCAATTGCTCCCCACTTGACAGACAGGCCCTAGTTGCATTACAAAACAACAAAGACATTGTCTTTAAACCGGCCGATAAAAGGGGGAGCAATTGTGGTTATGGACAAGACAGCATATATTGGTGAAATCCAGCGCCAATTAAGTGACACTACCACCTATACCAGACTATCGGGCAACCCTACGACTAACATTCAATTAAAGATTAGCGACATCCTTGATAAATACTATGGCCTTGGCATAATTGACAGAAAGACAAGCGACTTCTTGACTAAGAAATGTCCTATCATACCTGTCTTTTATACCCTTCCCAAAATACATAAGGATCTCAATAATCCACCAGGACGCCCCATAGTTGCTTCTACTGAATCAGTCCTGTACCCATTATCCATATATTTAGAAAAAATCATGACTCCTCTGATCAAGCAAATTCCTTCTTTCTTGCTAGACACGGGATCTTTTCTTAATACCATCCAGGCTGTCACCCCCATTCCACCAGATGCTATTCTGGTCTCATTCGATGTACGGGACTTATACACGTCAATTCCCCACACGGAAGGCATATCCTCCACACGACGTCTCCTTACCAACTCAGGCATGCACCCAGATCAAGTAGACCTATGCAGCGACTTATTATCCATAGTACTAACTGAGAACTTTTTCCTTTTTGAGGATAACTTTTACTTGCAGACAAAAGGTACCGCGATGGGTAGTAATGTCGCGCCTCCATACGCTAATGCCTATATGGCACACTATGAGGAGACTCTAATCTATCAACATCATCTTTTCAAGCACCATGCCTTGGTCTGGAAAAGATACATAGATGATGTCTTCTGTGTGTGGGGAGGTGACCTGACAACATTAAATACCTTCTTTGATTTCCTGAGAACATCGTGGCCGGGCCTAGACTTCACTATGACCCATGACACTGAACAAATCAGTTTTCTGGACACCTTAGTGGTCAAGTATCCACAGGGCAACTTAACTACTGATATCTTCTCAAAAGCTACTGACAGAAATAGCCTTCTCCATTTCTCTAGTTTCACCCCTACAAAATGAAGTGTTCCATCCCACAATCCCAGATTCAGAGAGTTACCCGCATTGTATCTAATCCATCCATACAACAGACAAGGATTAAAGAAATGCAGTCTAAATTTCTAGACAGAGGTTACCCACCCCATACGGTTAGGACACAGTCCCTTGGTAGAAATCGACAATCAAACAAAGGGACTAGAATACCATTCGTACACGACTACCATCCGGCAGCCTACAGAATCCATTCAGCCATACGGCGATATTGGCATATTCTTCAGTCCGCTCACCCTGAAGTCGAGGCCTTTAAACATCCGTTTATGCCATGCTTTAGGCGACCACGGAATATACGGGACTGTCTAGTTAGGGCTGATATTGGTACAAACAAACCTATCACTACTCAAAGATTTCTTCAAAACCCTAAGACGGGGACCTTTCCGTGTCTTTCATGCCACCAGTGTAACAATGTTGTCAAGGGTAACATTGTATACCATCCTCATACTGGTAAAAGATATACCATCAAAGATTACTTCACATGCAATACAAATTATGTGGTATACTTGATTAAATGTCCCTGTGGCCTCCTATATATAGGCGAAACCACACAGAGTGTAAAGAACAGGATAGCCAAGCATAAGTCCACCATAAGATGCAAAGAAACGCTGTTACCTATTCCACAACACTTCATTGCGGCAGGTCACAATATAGCACAACTACGCTATCAAGTATTAGAACATGTACCACAATCAAGGAGGGGTGGAGACCGTATAACTCAGCTTAAACGGAGAGAGGCTTACTGGATCCATGAATTGGACACCCTATACCCCAAGGGGTTAAATAGAGATTATGATCTCCACTCTTTTATTTAATTTTTCTTGAATTTATCTGTCCAAATTGTATACGATTATGTCATAACATCATTTATATTTGTATATTATCGCTTACTGATACTTATGTCCTTTTTTTACAGAACCGCTATTAACATGTCTGTTTTGGATGGTCACTTTCTCCTTCACTGTGCACCTTCCTCTCACAAGATTCCTGACATGCGCTCTGTAGTTGGAACGCAAGCGGTCCCTGTGGAACGCAGAACGCTGCCTCTACATTCTGTACAGCAGCGCCAACGTCACTTCCGGTATGAGCACTTCCGGTCCGGCGCTTAGCGCCATTAGCAGACCGCAAATTCTATTTAGTCTGGCCAGTCACTACTTCCTGCCACCACGAGACAAGCGGTGGATACCGCGTCACAGTGACCCACATGTGCTATAGTCTGCTCTGGGTAAGTGCACATTACCAGCGATACCACACTGGATTACGTTATACTGCATGGCTCCATACCTTATGAGCGCTTATGTTATATCCTCCACAGTTTATATTTTCATCCAGAGATCTATTTAAAGCGGTATGTTCATTCTCTTTTCCATCCACAATGACTCTATTGATATAGTTTATAGCCACTTACTGGTATTTGTCCTCCATCACAGCTGTTCACAGCATCACTCATAGGCTGATAACTCACTGCAATCGGTATGTTATCCCTCTATTCAATACAAGCACAGCTTTCCTGATAATATGATAATACTAGATTAATCTGATTCACAGACACAATCTCTATACCCTACTATATTGGGTACACACTGCCACTAGGTATGTCCAGATTTTATTTCTTTATTTCTTCTATACCATTTCATCGTCCTGAGTACTTTTGATAATCATGATGCTGATTAGACTCTTTTGAGATTTACCATAGCTCATTATGACCCTTGTATATATGTGTTAATACTTTATTTCTTTTTTGTAACAAATATATTGATCACCTATTATTATTTTTTTAGTACACTGATGAAGGTCAATATCGACCGAAGTTTGTTGTAACTAGTGATCAGGTGTACGTATTAAAATCTTTTCTTTACACAACCTTGAGTGTGCCCAGTCTTTAATATATACATTATGTGCTACGCCTAAAGGCCTGAGAGAGAGGCCACCCAAGTATGCCCGTGCCAGATAACCCTGGACTGCATCTACCCGTGATGTCCTCCTGCACTGGTCTGTGATCCTGAGTCGTTTACCCTTCTCTGATGTGAGGAATCGGGAGCCCGGTCTTATGTTATGTTTATGTACTGTGTTTCTTTAAGTAAACTTTATGTTTCTTCTTACCTGAAGTTGTGCGGTGTTGTCTAGTCCTGCAGGTCGCCACCTTGCCCACATGTTCAGCTGCCACGGATCCTGGTCGCTGCCCTTCCCTAGTCCGGGCAGGCCTGGGTCTCCCTCCGTGGTCCAGTGGGTCCACATTCTCTACCATCTGGGACTCATGCCTCACGTCGTCGTGGACTGGCGGCGTGGGAGCATTGGCTAGTTAGGCAAGCTATGCCATGTCCCAACGCCCCGCAGCCGTGGGAAGCGTCACATAGATCTTTCTGAAAATCTGTCTCCAGAGATTATTGTAATTGAAAGGGGGCGTTACCAGTGTGAGACATGTAATGACTGATAGTCTGCTATCCTCATCTATATGTCTCACACTGGTAACGCCTCCTTACATTCAACATAAGCTCCGGAGACAGATTCTTGGGGAGATCTATATCTAGCCCATAGAGCTTAACAGCTCATTTACATATTAAAAAATGTGGATTTCTCTGGAATAAGATATCAGATATCAAAGTATAATTTTATTCAGCTTCGTATGACCTACATTCCCATGTAGACAGATTAGAAGGGATGATCCTACTGCCAGATTCCCTTTAAGAAAAGTGGTCCCCAAAGGATTGCATCCTTGTAAAATAACAAATTCAGTTGTCACCCTCCCCGAGTCCAGCACTGCTTCCCGATGCTGCTCCGGTCTTCATGCTTTGGTTGCAGCAGAGACATGACATTGATTGCTCACATCACTGCTGCAGCCCGTCACTAAAATTGGTGACACTGCTGATGTAGGTGGAGGAGAAGGGTGACTAGTATCTGAATTTGTGGTTTTACTACATTAGTATACAAGCCTTTGGACACCACTTTTCTTAAAGTGGAAAACCCTTTTAACTTGAAATTTTGATATTTGCTCTTTTTACACTACAGGTGCAGTCATACAGCTCTGCTGTTTGAGCTACATAAATGTTTTTAACAATTAGTTTTACTTAACCTTTACACTGGCTTTTCATTGCTGTTATTTTTTAACATGACAGACCCCATTAAAGTTACTGTTATTCATCTGGTCTTGTGATAGGTCAGGCACTGCTTTATTTTGGCTTTTCTGTTTCTATGGTGGAACAGAAAAGTGATGAGATGAACACAGATGTAAATCCCTTGATGAGTTTCTGTCCTAAAGGACACTTTTCTTTTTTCACCTTGAGTTTTTTTTGCAGCAAATGTCTCAACAAGGTGCACATGGTTCATGAAGCTTGAACAAAACAAAAACTGCTCTTTATTTTCGTCGTTAACCTGTTTTCTACTTTTTAGAGCAAAAAAATCTATTAAAAGTTCATCAGTCCATTGTTTTTTCCATTAAAAGCATTTGCACATACATTTCTGCCATACACAAAAAAAAAAATCACTCTGCGAAGCAGGAGCACATAAAAAAATGTTTTCGGTCACAAACATCTGGAAAACAAAAATCACGCCAACAACGGTGGACATATAAAAAAAAAACAGACGAGCACATAATGTCATTGTTATGGGGTAACAAATGTATGATGTCACGCTGGACCTAAAAATCAGAAGAGGCACCATGGATGCCGGCAAGTAGGCAACCTTGGTGCATCCCCGGACTATTGACATGGCCACTGGACGAGGTTCCTGCAAATCAATTTTCTCATCTCTAGAAATGATATAATAAAGTTATTTTGGACAATTTTCTTTCTTAGCACCATTGTTTAGACTTCAGGACACTTTTAGAGATTTTATGGACACTTCTTTGTCTTGTACCTTCGTGTGACAGACATTTTTGAAAGTAAATTATCTCTTTATCTACATGGGAACTATACAATGGCCTTCATCAATTTTCTTGTTGTTCACAGGTCCATTCCACATTGTAAAGCCTCCTCTGCTTTATGGTTTGCTCTCCCTCTATATTTTACCCTAGTTCATGTCTTTGTTGAAGAGCGAGTATCTGTGAAACTGATTGAATGCTCCCAAGTCTTTTCTTGATTCTGTCAAACATGCCAATGTTCACCATGGTCCATGGCTAGGACAAATGTCTCCCAGTGATCAATGGAATTTGTATTGAGCACTTGATATAAAACTCTTTCTCTTGCCCAATTATAACCTTCTTTTCTCTTGCCTTTAATCTTTTCTTGGATGACATCTTCTGCTTTTCCTTAGATGAATGCTGTCTGCCTTGCTAAGAGCTTATTCTTTTCTTTGGCGATTAATCAAGTATCCCCTTAGGTATTTAGACTTTTATTTGCCGGTGAAATAGGTTGAAACCTTGCTTGGTGGCACTTTATTTAATGGCTTATATGAGAAAACAGTCTGAAAAGCAATCCTTAAAAGGAATGTATTATCTATATTATTTGTTAATAAGTAAAAACAGCTATTTCGTAGGTTTACTTATTCTATTTCCTGTACATTAATATGAGGCAGATATCGAGCCCGAGTTTGTGTTAACATTTAGCGATATATTCAGCATTTAGAGAGATGCTATCAGCAGCCACGGGAAACATAAACAGTAATAGTCTGGAAATGTTGATTGACTACTATAGGATTGTGTTTAGGGCATGCTCTGTGGCTTCTACAGAGATCACTATGTAGGGAGGGCGAAGAGGTCAGCTGTGACAATCACCTATTGTGAATGATCAAGCATATGCCATTTATATCGTCTTCTGACCAGCGATGAAGTTTATTTGAACTGGTGGGGCCACTGCTGCCAGAACCAATTTCCTAAAATTTTCAACAAAAATTTAGTGTTAATTATATGGCAAATCTAGTGTTCAAACCTTACCTTGTAATGTGTGCACATGTGTGTGTATGTGTGTGTGTGCATGTTTAACATGGTGTGCACATCTTTTTGTGTCTAGCATGAATTGTGTGCATGTGTAGCATAAAGCGTGTGCGTGTACCAAGGATTGGGTGTGCATGTGTATAGTATAGATTGTGTGTATACCATGGATTGTGTATGTGTGTAGTATATATTTGGATGTGTGTGTGTAGCCCAGCTGCGCTTGGTGCCACATGTACCCAGGAGGATGCACAGAAAGGTAATTCACAATCACCCGATATTCATTCACACTTCACATTTCCCTATAGTGCCACCAGAGGGAGCCCTTTAGAGTATATAAGGGTGTGGAGAGACGCAGCAGTGAGGCCTTTTGGAGTTGATTTCCTGTCAGAGCAGAGCTCAGAGCAGAGTTCAGACAGATGGAGATTCCTGTCAGATGAGACGGAAGCAGAGAAACAAACTGTTACCTCAGAACGTGCTGACTGTTAGTTCCCTAGGGAAGTGGAAAGTGACTCTCGGAGTGTGCACAGATCAGTCTGACGGAAGGTCCTGATAGCTGCTTCAGACAGAGCCTAAGAAAGAAGTGAAGGAAAGGGAACTGCAGTATTTGTAACACCGAGTCAACTGAGGCACTGTTAGAGAGCGGTGAAGAAAAGAAGAAAGCTGACACCTACTGTTGCCTGTGCTTATGTTAAAGGTGTGAGTAGGACGACAGGCAAGTGGAAAAAGGGAAAGAGAGAGTGACTGAGGAGAAATAGCAACGATAGCTTACCTCCACCCTGCACAACCGGACACCGGGTCCGAGCTTGCTAGTACCTTCACGGCTAGTGGGAGAAACCGGAGACCCTGCTTGACTTCAGGTCGCAGAGGGGCCCTTCAGTGCTGATATGTAACCGGGGTCAGGAAGAACAGGAGTCAGGCCTGATCAGCCATAGAGGACTTAGTTCTGTCCGCAAGAAGGCTCTACCACAATGTCAGCCGGGCGTAGGTGTTTCACACGGAGTTAAACTTAGCTTTATGCAAGTTAGAAACTCACACATATGAAGACGTAAGGAGGCCCTACACCTACTCAGTGATTACTGGACGTGCATCCTCCACCCTGAGCAGCCTCCCGGGACGTGCCTGCAAATATCACCAGTAAAGGTACGGAAAGAGACTCATTGTGTGTGTCTGCCTTATTGCCTGCACCCCTGCACCGCCATATACCTCGAGGGATCAGTCTTACCTGTGGAAGACTTAACACCTTGCTGCCCAGTTACAACCCCTCAGAGGATTCACCCTGCAGCGCTGGTCACCCTGATCAGAAACCATAGGTGCATCACGAACATTTCTAAATCCCCTGTAAATACCCCCCTTTGAATGAGCGCCCAGGGCAACGGACCGAGCTGCGCTACCCGTGACCTCTCCTCCATTGAAGTGAACGGGCTCGGTGCCGAGTACCCCATAAGCCCTGGTACGTGCGACTCATGTGTATAGCATGGAGCATGTGTGTGTAGCATGGATTGTGTGTAAAGTGGCGTGTCTGCAGCATGGAGAGCATGTGGATTGTATGGGTAAGTGTGTAGCATGGATTTTGTATGTGTGTGTAGCATGGAGTGTGTTCGTGTAGCATGGCTTGTGTGTGCATGTGTGTAGTATGGAGTTTGTGTCTGCGTGTGTACCATTTATTGTTTGTGTATTTATGTAACATGGATCGTGTGTATGTGTGTAGCATTGAGTGTGTGTCGAATGGTAGCTTAAAACTTGTAGAAAGATGCTAAATTATGTATTCTAGGTGGAAAGATCAAGAAGAACCACTAATTAATATTCATCGGAGGTCATCTTGATTATTATGAAACCTAAAAAATTTGGAAAGTATTTCGATCCCAATGTAAATTTTTTTAATAAAAAATAACCTGCAATTTTTAAAAATTTATTACGTCATTCTAAAAATTTTGGCGAGAGAGATTTCTTAAAGTAGGGAGCATAGTGGTCAGGAGACCCTCTACACACCCCAAATAAATGAATAAGTCCTTATTAGATAGTGGTGCAGAAGAATGCTAATTTAATAAGCTCTACAATCAAGCCATGTAAAAATGAAGTATTTCAAAGATTACTAATTAGCCTAATGAGGGTATTTAATTTATCTTTTGACGTGAGAACTGCAATCAAAGAACTCCACATTAATTCACATAATTTAACCTTTGAACACACCAACTAAAAAGTGGACCGCTCTCTGTGTAAATTTATCTGTCAATTTTCAGAAATTTTATTAAGTGGATCATTTGGCATTTCGGGATATCATGTGTCTATTTTTCTGTTGAAATGACTTAGAAGTACAGTCGTAGCTTACAAAGGAAATATTACAAAAAACGTTAAGGTGTGGGGCTCTCTACTGCCTTACAAGTTGTATTGAGTCCTTGTCCTCCTCATTGATTTGCACTCGGCAGGTCCTGGTAATCACCAATTGTCCAATTATTTCATTTTTAAATTCCATCCGGATTTATTCATACCCGCATGAATATCCGTTAGATACATTCATAGCAACGTAACACTGCAACTGAAAACAAGATAAAAATTGGCCAAAGAATGGCTGATCATAATTTTGGCCCAACTTCTATTTGGAAATTAAACGATCCTTCGTGATTACTATGTCTGCCAATTTTGTCATCTGTCAGACTGGGTATTTTTTGGCCAAAAAAATACAACACAGAAAATACACAAAAAAGGAAAAAAAAATAGCACTTTTTCCCCTAATCTCCACCTTTTAAATAAATCTTTTATTTGTGTCCCATGTCACCCATCCTGGTCTCCTTTCTTGTCTAATGTCCACCATCCTGCTATAATGTGCCCTATCCTGGTATAATGTGCCCCATCCTGCTATAATGTGCCCTATCCTGGTATAATGTGCCCCATCCTGGCATAATATGCCCCATCCTGGTATAATGTGCCCCATCCTGGGTCCCTTTCTGAAATAATGTTACCCATTATGGGTCCCTTCCTGGCATAATGTGCACCATCCTGGTATAATGTGTCCCATCCTGGGTCCCTTGTTGGTTTAATTTTCCACCATATTGGGTCCCTTTCTGGTACAATGTGCCCCATCCTGGTCCCCTTCCTGGTATAATGTTTCTCATGGTCCTCTTCTTGGTATAATGTACCTCACACTGGTCCCCTTCCTTTCGTAATGTGCCCCATCCTGATCCCCTTTCTGGTATAATGTGTTCTATCCTTGTCCCCTTCCTGGTTTAACGTGCCCCATCCTGGTCCCCTCTATTTGATAATATGGCCTATTCTGGTCCCCTTCCTTTGGTAATTTTCCTCATTTTGGTGGTCCATTTCCTGGAATAACGTGTCCCATCATGGTCCATTTCCTGGAATAACATATACCATCGTGGTCCATTTCCTGGAATAACGTGTCCCATCGTGGTCCCCTTTTTTGATAATATGGCCCATCCTGTTCTATTTTCAGGTATTATTTGCCTCATACTGGTATAATGTGCCCCATTCTGGGTCCGATCCTGGTATAATGTGCCCTATCCTGGCTCCGATCCTGGTATAATGTGCCCTATCCTGGTTCTCTTCTTTGTATAATGTATCCCATCCCGGTTCTCTTCCTGGGATAACGTGCCCCATCCTGGCTCCCTTCCTGGTATAATGTGCCACATTCTGGGTCTGTTCCTGTTATAATGTGCCCTATCCTGGTCCCCTTCTTGGTATAATGTGTCCCATCCTGGTTCCCTTCCTGGGATAATATGTCCCATCCTGGGTTGCTTCCTGGTATAATGTGCCCTATCCTGGTCCATTCTTGGTATAATGTGTCCCATCCTGGTTCCCTTCCTGGGATAACGTGCCCCATCCATCCTGGGTCCCTTCCTTGTATAATGATTCCCATCCTGGGTCCCTACCTGGTCTATTGTGCCCCATCTTGGGTTCCTTCCTTGTATAATGTGCCCCATCCTGGGTCCCTTCCTGGTATAATGTGCCACATTCTGGGTCTGTTCCTGTTATAATGTGCCCTATCCTGGTCCCCTTCTTGGTATAATGTGTCCCATCCTGGTTCCCTTCCTGGGATAACGTGCCCCATCCTGGGTTGCTTCCTGGTATAATGTGCCCTATCCTGGTCCCATTCTTGGTATAATGTGTCCCATCCTGGTTCCCTTCCTGGGATAACGTGCCCCATCCATCCTGGGTCCCTTCCTTGTATAATGATTCCCATCCTGGGTCCCTACCTGGTTTATTGTGCCCCATCTTGGGTTCCTTCCTTGTATAATGTGCCCCATCCTGGGCCCTTCCTGGTATAATGTGCCCCATCTTGGGTCCCTTCCGGGGATAATGAGCCCCATCCTGGGTCCCTATGGGTCTCTTCTTGGGATAATGAGCCCCATCCTGGGTCCCTTCCTTGTATAATGTGCCCCATCCTGGTCACCTCAGTTTGATAATATGGCTCATCTTGGTCTCCTTCCTTTGGTAATGTAGCACATCCTGGTCCATTTTCTGGTATAATGTGTTCCCATCCTGGTATAATGTGACCCATCCTGGGGCCCTTCCTAGGATTAAATGCTCCATCCTGGTTCCCTTCCTGCTATAATTTGCCCCATCCTTAGTCGCGTCCTGGTATAATACACCTGAAGTAGTTGCTGGTGTTGGTGGGCCCACTCCACCACGATATTTTCACTCCTGGACTGGCCCACATGTCTTCTGTAGCAGCAAAGTCTTTAGCTGATAGGCAAATGTGTAGCCCTGGTGTTAGGCACACGCAGTACCCTGGAGAGTGTGTGGCGAGACAGCAGTTTAATGCTAAATACCCATTCACTCAACATACACTAGACACACCCTTAGGGTAGTGTAGTTACTTGTGAGGGAGTGGTCAGGGTGTATGTTTGTTGAGTGATTTTAGAGTCAGTTCAGTTCCTGTCTTCGGACAGAACAGACGTCTGGAGTTTAGCTGGAGGGAGGAAGCAGTCCAGCCTGCTCATCATCAGTTCAGAACGTGGAGGCTAGTACAGGTGGTCTAGTTCACCTCAGCCTAGTCAGAGCTGTACCTCACCTGAATACATTGAAAGAAAGAAGAAGCTTAGTGCAGAAAGACTTCAGTCACCTGTCTCAAGGACAGTGAAAGGTTCAGAGACGTGCTCCTGCCTAGTGATAACTGAGAATCTGTAACTAACTTTGAAGGAAGTGAATGAAGGAAGTGACTACCCGACTTTATGCAAGTGTGAGTGCTTATGCTACCAGCGAGGACAAGGCGAAAGGCACAGTGGAAAGATTATTGGAAAGGTGCTTTTGGATTGAAGAAGTCCTGCACATTGCAACCGGTCACTGGGGACCGAAGGATCACTATTAGCTTCAAGCATAGTGGTAAGAAAACCAGGGATTTACCGGACCTTAGGTCGCGGCAAACAGCCCCATATAGTCAGTACGTAACTGGGGTCAGGGGGAGTGAAGACTTTGAGCCTGATCAGCAATATAGGAATTCAGCTCTCTCGCAGGAAGGCTCCTACCACAAAACTGACTGGGCAGTACAGCTATGGATTAGCTGGAGTTATTGAGGGAACTACGCTTCAGGCTGGTTGTACTCATTGTGTTGAAAGTAAAGGAGGCCCCTAACTTGTCCAGCTGCTGTCTCAAGATACACTCTCCTTGGATCAGCCTCCCTGGGACCTGCCTGAACATCTTACAAGTAAAGGTATGGAAAGACGCTGACCGTGTGAGACTGTGTTATTTACCTGCACCCGACTTCACTAACTTCATAGACTTTGAGGGAAGAGTCCTACCTGTAGGGGACCCGACATCTAGCTGCCTCACCATCCCCTCAGAGATCTACAGCAGCGCTGGTACTAATTACCAGAAGACTACAGGTGGCGTCACGAACTGTATATAAATCTATCCCCTGTAAATATTCCCCCAACATACGCCAGACCGCCAGGGCCACAGACCGAGCCACAGCTACCTGTGACAAACCCCATAGACTTCCATGGGCTCGGCTCTGAGTACCCCATTGCCCTGGTAACCCACAATTGTGGTGGCGGGTCGACACAAAATTGGCGTCACGAACAGGATGCGAAACTCGCAGAATTGCGAGCCCTGTGTGCCTAAGGAATTGTTTTTGTGAAAAAGGACTGTTTGCACTTTTGGCGCCAAAATCGCCATTTTTGTCGCCATATTCGCGCCCTCAGGCGCTGGAGAAGAAGGTGGGCGTACCTTCGTGGGCGTCTACCCCCCTGTGGCGCGAAGAAAATGCCTGCCCTCTCAAAGTGCTATTACAACATGCGATCCTGCCCTACAGCAAAGGAGGTCCGCCTCCTCTTCACCTTCCCTGCGAGGAGGAGGAGACGCAAACCCCGCCTCCATGGAAGAGACCGGATGTCTCCGCAGGAAGAAGAAAGAATCTTCTGGAACATCATGGAAGCAGGACGTGTGCAGCCGAGCAGGGAAGCGGAGGAAGGCAGGCCCCGTGCCCCAGCCAAGCTGCCACCAGCACAGGAGTCATCCGTGGTCCTGCACCTGCAGCAAGCATTGCTGGAAATCAAAGAAGAAAATGCACGATTCGAGTTACCGAAAATTCTGCTGCCAAAGGCAAAGGAGCAACCGGAGGCTGCCCCCGAAAGTACCAATCCTGATCCCACCGGTGAAGCGGTGGAGGCGAAGGAGGTTGAGGAGGTACCGCCAGTTCCGGAACGCCCGCCCGGCCAAGAGGCCGCAGCAGATGATCGATCCCCGGTAGGGACACCGTCGGGGACTCAGCCGTCAATGATGGAGCAGCAACAGCAGCAGGTTAGTGCGTCCCCAACTGAGCCATTGCGCACACCTGCTTCCTGCTCTGCATCACACCAGCATTGTGCATCGGCATCGCCCCCTGCGTACACCTCCGTATCGCAATCGGCGATCTACTCTGCATCGCAATCGGCGACCCAATCTACATCGCAAGAGTCTGATGCGATCTCAATTGAGCCACTACAAAAGCCTGCTTTTTGCCCAGTATCTTATGCTGCAGCAGCGTCCCCAGAGGAGGACGGGCCCTGCGGCCTAGAGGACCGGAGTGAACCGGCCCTGCAGGTAACCAGCGATGATGACACCCTGCTGGAACCCCCAACATCCCCACCAGCCCAGTGCACACCAGCCACACAGACCCCGATGGTGGAGTCGATGATCTTGGTGCTGGGCACTGGGCCCAGGAATAGGAACGGTCCTGTGCGAACATCGCATTGTTCCAGCCCCCGGGGTGGAAAGTGTATTTGAAAATGAATAAATAGTAAAGAAGAATCGGTGAGATCCCTATAGGGTCTACCATAAGTAATATTGTAGAAAGTTTAAGAATGTTTTACAAATTTTTGCACAAGTTGAAGAGTATAACGTATATAACGTATATATATATTTCTAACAGTAGAATGCCCGGCTGGGTAATCAGAAAAAGTTTTGCACTTTAGTATTATAATAATGTGAGATTATATCTGTGTCTTTGTTTTACAATGGACTTTGAGGTTGAGGACTGTGCCAACCCAGAACTTATTTGTACATAGTTGCGCTTCGGTGCCTTATCTTGGTTTTACATAAACCAGCACAACTACCTCTGAATACAAAAACCCGTGTGGTGTGGCACTGAGTGAGGTCTGCATTCTGATGTCCTGCAGCCCACCCAGGACCTACGTTGAAGGTTTGGTGCGGGTCCTTCACAAGAATACTGTATATTTATTGAATGCTATTTAATATTTGTATTTTTCTATAATGTTTGCAACGTTCAAGATATCCTCACCTCCCGGATGGGACGAATTAATGTTATTGTTAATGTTTTCATGCATAAACAAAATGTCTCTTTTGTATTTTACAGCCCGGGAGTGCTGTCTTTTACCATGGGGGAATGTGTAGCCCTGGTGTTAGGCACACGCAGTACCCTGGAGAGTGTGTGGCGAGACAGCAGTTTAATGCTAAATACCCATTCACTCAACATACACTAGACACACCCTTAGGGTAGTGTAGTTACTTGTGAGGGAGTGGTCAGGGTGTATGTTTGTTGAGTGATTTTAGAGTCAGTTCAGTTCCTGTCTTCGGACAGAACAGACGTCTGGAGTTTAGCTGGAGGGAGGAAGCAGTCCAGCCTGCTCATCATCAGTTCAGAACGTGGAGGCTAGTACAGGTGGTCTAGTTCACCTCAGCCTAGTCAGAGCTGTACCTCACCTGAATACATTGAAAGAAAGAAGAAGCTTAGTGCAGAAAGACTTCAGTCACCTGTCTCAAGGACAGTGAAAGGTTCAGAGACGTGCTCCTGCCTAGTGATAACTGAGAATCTGTAACTAACTTTGAAGGAAGTGAATGAAGGAAGTGACTACCCGACTTTATGCAAGTGTGAGTGCTTATGCTACCAGCGAGGACAAGGCGAAAGGCACAGTGGAAAGATTATTGGAAAGGTGCTTTTGGATTGAAGAAGTCCTGCACATTGCAACCGGTCACTGGGGACCGAAGGATCACTATTAGCTTCAAGCATAGTGGTAAGAAAACCAGGGATTTACCGGACCTTAGGTCGCGGCAAACAGCCCCATATAGTCAGTACGTAACTGGGGTCAGGGGGAGTGAAGACTTTGAGCCTGATCAGCAATATAGGAATTCAGCTCTCTCGCAGGAAGGCTCCTACCACAAAACTGACTGGGCAGTACAGCTATGGATTAGCTGGAGTTATTGAGGGAACTACGCTTCAGGCTGGTTGTACTCATTGTGTTGAAAGTAAAGGAGGCCCCTAACTTGTCCAGCTGCTGTCTCAAGATACACTCTCCTTGGATCAGCCTCCCTGGGACCTGCCTGAACATCTTACAAGTAAAGGTATGGAAAGACGCTGACCGTGTGAGACTGTGTTATTTACCTGCACCCGACTTCACTAACTTCATAGACTTTGAGGGAAGAGTCCTACCTGTAGGGGACCCGACATCTAGCTGCCTCACCATCCCCTCAGAGATCTACAGCAGCGCTGGTACTAATTACCAGAAGACTACAGGTGGCGTCACGAACTGTATATAAATCTATCCCCTGTAAATATTCCCCCAACATACGCCAGACCGCCAGGGCCACAGACCGAGCCACAGCTACCTGTGACAAACCCCATAGACTTCCATGGGCTCGGCTCTGAGTACCCCATTGCCCTGGTAACCCACAATTGTGGTGGCGGGTCGACACACACAAATACAGGTCCTTCTCAAAAAATTAGCATATAGTGCTAAATTTCATTATTTTACATAATGTAATGATTACAATGAAACTTTCATATATTTTAGATTCATTACACACCAACTGAAATTTGTCAGGTCTTTTATTGTTTTAATACTGATGATTTTGGCATACAACTCCTGATAACCCAAAAAACCTGTCTCAAAAAATTAGCATATCAAGAAAATGTTCTCTAAACGACCTATTACCCTAATCTTCTGAATCAACTAATTAACTCTAAACACATGCAAAAGATTCCTGAGGCTTTTAAAAACTCCCTGCCTGGTTCATTACTCAAAACCCCCATCATGGGTAAGACTAGCGACCTGACTGATGTCAAGAAGGCCATCATTGACACCTCAAGCAAGAGGGTAAGACCCAGAAAGAAATTTCTCAACAAATAGGCTGTTCCCAGAGTGCTGTATCAAGGCACCTCAATGGGAAGTCTGTTGGAAGGAAACAATGTGGCAGAAAACGCTGTACAACGAGAAGAGGTGACCGGACCCTGAGGAAGATTGTGGAGAAGGACCGATTCCAGACCTTGGGGGACCTGAGGAAGCAGTGGACTGAGTCTGGTGTAGAAACATCCAGAGCCACCGTGCACAGGCGTGTGCAGGAAATGGGCTACAGGTGCCGCATTCCCCAGGTAAAGCCACTTTTGAACCATAAACAGCGGCAGAAGCGCCTGACCTGGGCTACAGAGAAGCAGCACTGGACTGTTGCTAAGTGGTCCCAAGTACTTTTTTCTGATGAAAGCAAATTTTGCATGTCATTCGGAAATCAAGGTGCCAGGGTCTGGAGGAAGACTGGGGAGAAGGAAATGCCAAAATGCCTGAAGTCCAGTGTCAAGTACCCACAGTCAGTGATGGTGTGGGGTGCCATGTCAGCTGCTGGTGTTGGTCCACTGTGTTTCATCAAGGGCAGGGTCAATGCAGCTAGCTATCAGGAGATTTTGGAGCACTTCATGCTTCCATCGGCTGAAATGCTTTATGGAGATGAAGATTTCATTTTTCAGCACGACCTGGCACCTGCTCACAGTGCCAAAACCACTGGTAAATGGTTTACTGACCATGGTATTACTGTGCTCAATTGGCCTGCCAACTCTCCTGACCTGAACCCCATAGAGAATCTGTGGGATATTGTGAGGAGAAAGTTGAGAGACGCAAGACCCAACACTCTGGATGAGCTTAAGGCCGCTATCGAAGCATCCTGGGCCTCCATAACACCTCAGCAGTGTCACAGGCTGATTGCCTCCATGCCATGCCGCATTGAAGCAGTCATTTCTGCAAAAGGATTCCCGACCAAGTATTGAGTGCATAACTGAACTTTATTATTTGATGTTTTTTTTGTTTGTTTTTAAAAAACACTTTTATTTTATTGGATGGTTGAAATATGTTAATTTTTTGAGACAGGTTTTTTGGGTTATCAGGAGTTGTATGCCAAAATCAGCAGATTTAAAACAATAAAAGACCTGACAAATTTCAGTTGGTGTGTAATGAATCTAAAATATATGAAAGTTTCATTGTAATCATTACATTATGTAAAATAATGAAATTTAGCACTATATGCTAATTTTTTGAGAAGGACCTGTATAACACTGTGCAGATGTTGAAACTTTATAAGACTGTACCAGGGGGCGCTCGGCAGATCCCTTTCTCCCTATTACAGTGCTAATTATGACTTACTAAAGCAGTTTTCCTCTCCCTACCTGCAACGCCCCGACATGGACAGCAGTAGACGGAGCAACATCAACACTGACAGGTGAGTACTTCTCCTGTTGGTACTGATGCTGCCACCACCGGCTCGATGTTTGACTATGGTGTTTTATTAGTTTCTCTGGGCCCCCTCCTGCTCAGGGCCCCTATGCAGCTGCACCAGCGTTATGTCCGCCCCTGCTAAGTTATATGTCTGTGTGTGGCCATCTAATCTTCTGTCCAGACAAAAGAATAGGTTCCAGATGAAATAGAGCGGCGCAAAACTACAAGTTAATAATCTATAAATTATCTATTTACCGCATAAACAAAATGGTAGGAAACGTTTAATCAAGATCATCTGCAAATTCTCGTCATGTAATGAAAATGGTTATAAAAGAGAACATTCCTGTGATTTCCGGCATGAACATCCAATGTGATGAAATTTATCTAGAACAACCCCTATGTTTCTAGGTTTTAATGTTTTCCCTCCTGCTCCTACATTTCTAATTCCATATTGTTAAGCAATGAGATTATCTGCATATTGAGGCCACTGCCATTATTTAAAATGGATTTCTTTTCTGAAAATAAGATATTTTTTAGGATTACCCAGTACAAAGTTGTTCTTTAAAAAGATCAAATTATATCCTAAATCTAATATCCCTGGAATAACACAGCCAAATGCAGGTGGGGCTTTCATACATTTACTGTTCTCCTCAATTTCATACTTTCTAGAAAGTAAAGCTCTGTGTATTACGTAAGTGTTCTCCAGCTCTTCCCTTATTAATGATTCTAATTTTACCAATTAAGGTAAACCTTACAGTATCAACTAGAGTCGATGCGGATTGATTCATATGACCGGGCCCAACAACCATGTCAATAATTTGTAGCCACCGGACGGTAGCACAGCAAACCGCCACTTACTTGACGACATCTAAGGCTCTTCTATTCATTAGCTGGCTTGGGACAACATCGTATCATCTCCATGCGACGTCAAATCTCGCCACGCCGCTAAGATGACGTTGCACCAGGCCATCTAAACAAAAAAGGAGGTGCAGATGCCGTCAGGTAAGAGGCAGTTCACAGGGCTGCATCCAGTGGCCACATATTACAGACGTAGCTGCTAGACCGTGTACATCTCTAGTATTAGCACAACTCTTCTCTAAGGCTTTGGAGTTGTGGAGTCAGAATAGGAGCTATATGAGTCAGTACGGTGGCTCAGTGGTTAGCAGCATTGCAACGCTGGAGTCCTGAATTCAAATCCCACCAAGGGCAACATCTGCGAGGAGTTTGTATGTTCTCCCCAAGTTTGCGTGGGTTTCCTCGGGGTTCCTTCCACATTCCAAAGACATACTAATAGGGAATTTAGATTGTGAGCCCTGTTCTATTTCTTGTTTATGCCTCTGACACGATTGTGGTAACGGGTTACTTTTATTGTGTACATGTTCTCTCAGCCACCATTACATGAATGCTTCCTGTCTCGTGCTCTTACCAACGAGTCCCTCCTTTCTATCCTCTCAATACATCCAGGTAGTGAGACCCCTAGAGGCGGCTCAGCATATAACATATTGCTACATCCTTTGTCTTTTAACTGAAGAAATAACTAAGCTAATATAACTAACATACATGTGAACATTTCAATATTCAAGATATTGGTGACATAAACATAACTGGCAAGCATCATGCTATTAACCCCTTACTGCCATCGGACGTACTATCCCGTCCATGGTACCTGGGCCCGTATGACCGGGGACGGGATAGTACGTCCAGCCCTTTAATGCGACATTGCGACTTAAGTCGCAATGATCGCATTAAAATTCCGACGCCATCTTACCTCAGGAGAGATGGCGCCGGCATCCCGGGGTCTGTCACCGCCCACCCTCACTCCCGATCGCTGTGATTGGCTGTTCAATTCTGAACAGCCAATCGCAGCCTTTCTCACTGTTTCAGCCAATCCGATGGGCTGAAACAGTGAGATCCCAGGCTAGAATCGAGTACCGATGTACTCGATCCTAGGCCTGGGCATAGAAAGGAGCAGACCCCCCCTGGATTGGCGCGATCGCCGATCACATCGATCGCGCCAATCGCAGGGCACAGCCGCGGTGTATCCGCGCTGTGCCCTGCCTGTACCTGCCTGGATCGGTGCAGTAATAGCACCGATCCTAGGCCGGAGCCTAGGACAGGCCCAGTAGGGCCTGCAGCTGCTGATTGGCGCGATCGATGTCATCGACGATCGCGCCAATCACAGGGCACAGCAGCGGTGTGACCGCTCTGTGCCCTGCTTCCTGACCTGCCGGTGACCTGCCTAGGAATCGGAGCAGTGAGCTCCGATTACTAGGCCGGTGCCTAGCAACCGGCAAAACAAGGGTCTCCTCTGATTGGTGGGATCGATGTGATCATCGATCCCACCAATGACAGGTCACAGCAGCGATGTGACCGCTCTGTGACCTGTCTGCAAACTGGATCTGACCTGTCTGACCGCACTGCAGGGGTCCTCACACTTGCTGAGGATTCCTGCAGTGCGGTCACACGCCAGATCTCCTCCTGTGCTGGGCCTTGTGGTGCCACAGTAGCCTGTGACACCACAACTCCTGCTGAAGAAAGAAGAGAGAAGAAAGAAGAGAGAAGAAAGAAGAGAGAAGAAAAGAAGAGAGAAGAAAGAAGAGAGACTACAAACGTGAGTTTTTGAGCCCCGATCCCTGCCCGATCCACCCCAATCCCCCCATTTCCCCCTCCCCCCTTCCCTTTCCCCCTCTTTTTACCCCCCCTTTGCACACATTTAGCAGCCGCCGAGCGTTGATTGGTGACGCAGTTCACCGATCAACACTCGTGCTCGTTTTTCTTTTGCACCCCCCTCCGTGCGCACTTCCAGCAGCCGCGGAACTTTGATAAGTGACACCAGTCACTTATCAGAGCTCGTTCCTGCAGTTTTTTTGTTTTTTTTCACTCCCCTTTCCGCCACTCCTGTGCGCACTTCCAGCAGCCGCGGAACTTTGATAAGTGACACCAGTCACTTATCAGAGCTCGTTCCTGCAGGTTTTTTTTTTTTTTCACCCCACTTTCCGCCACTCCCGTGCACACATCTAGCAGCCGCGGAACTTTGATAAGTGACACCAGTCACTTATCAGAGCTCGTTCCTGCAGTTTTTTTTTTTTCACACCACTTTCCGCCACTCCCGTGCACACATCTAGCAGCCGCGGAACTTTGATAAGTGACACCGGTCACTTATCAGAGCTCGTTCCTGCCGTTTTGTTTTTTTTTTTCACTCCCCTTTCCGCCACTCCTGTGCGCACTTCCAGCAGCCGCGGAACTTTGATAAGTGACACCAGTCACTTATCAGAGCTCGTTCCTGCAGTTTTTTTTTTTTTCACTCCCCTTTCTGCCACTCCTGTGCGCACATCCAGCAGCCGCGGAACTTTGATAAGTGACACCAGTCACTTATCAGAGCTCGTTCCTGCAGTTTTTTTTTTTTCACCCCACTTTCCGCCATTCCCGTGCGCACATCTAGCAGCCGCGGAACTTTGATAAGTGACACCGGTCACTTATCAGAGCTCGTTCCTGCCGTTTTTTTTTTTTTTTTTCACTCCCCTTTCCGCCACTCCTGTGCGCACATCTAGCAGCCGCGGAACTTTGATAAGTGACACCGGTCACTTATCAGAGCTCGCTCCTGCCGTCTTTTTTTTTTCACTCCCCTTTCCGCCACTCCTGTGCGCACATCCAGCAGCCGCGGAACTTTGATAAGTGACACCAGTCACTTATCAGAGCTCGTTCCTGCATTTTTTTTTTTCACTCCCCTTTCCGCCACTCCTGTGCGCACATCCAGCAGCCGCGGAACTTTGATAAGTGACACCAGTCACTTATCAGAGTTCGTTCCTGCAGTTTTTTTTTTTTCACTCCACTTTCCGCCACTCCCGTGCGCACATCTAGCAGCCGCGGAACTTTGATAAGTGACACCGGTCACTTATCAGAGCTCGTTCCTGCCGTTTTTTTTTTTTTTTCACTTCCCTTTCCGCCACTCCTGTGCGCACATCCGGCAGCCGCGGAACTTTGATAAGTGACACCGGTCACTTATCAGAGCTCGTTCCTGCCGTTTTTTTTTTTTCACTTCCCTTTCCGCCACTCCTGTGCGCACATCCGGCAGCCGCGGAACTTTGATAAGTGACACCGGTCACTTATCAGAGCTCGTTCCTGCCGTTTTTTTTTTTTTTCACTTCCCTTTCCGCCACTCCTGTGCGCACATCCGGCAGCCGCGGAACTTTGATAAGTGACACCGGTCACTTATCAGAGCTCGTGCCTGCTGGTTTAGACTTTTTTTCACAGGCATTTTTTTCCCTATTCTCTTTCTTTTCTTTTAGCTTTTTCCTTTCAGCATAGTTTGCACCAACCACTATCCCCCCCCACACACACACACAGTTATAAATAAAGTTCACACAAAGCACCACATTCACAAAAAAAATGTCCCGCTCGTCACGTTCTTCCCAACAGCGCTATTCAGTGGAAGAGGCATACGCTTTACTTGCCTCCGACACTGATAGCGAGGGAGAGGATCCCACATTTCTTTACTTTTCAGATTCTTCATCCTCTTCTTCTTCTTCCTCCTCTTCCTCATCTTCCTCCTCGGGTCCTGCGGAACCGCCACGCAGACGCCCCAGGACAGAAGATGAGGCAGCGCCCACCCCTGAAAATGAACCAGCGCACCCCTCTTCGGACCCCATATGGACCCCGCCCCCCCGAAAATTACGAGCCACTGATTCCTGATTTTGTGGCAGAATCAGGAATCAAGTTTGACACCACGGGCCTCAGCGAAATAGACTTTTTCAAAGTCTTTTTCTCTGAGGATTTTATTAACCTCGTGGTGGAGCAAACTAATTTCTACGCTCGGCAATTTTTGGCGCAAAACCCAGTGTCATCATTTTCCAACTGGTCTCCTGTAGATGCAAGTGAAATGATGCAGTTTTGGGGCCTGGTCCTCCATATGGGGATCCTGAAGAAGCCAGAACTTCGGCAATATTGGAGTGTTGATATTTTATACAACACTCCACTGTTCCGAATGGTCATGGCTCGGACGCGTTTTGAGGCCATCCACAAATTCCTGCATTATAATGATAATGCACAGTGTCCCCCACAAAATGACCCCAACTTTGACCGTCTGTTCAAAGTTCGGCCGGTCATCGAACACTTCAGCAAAAAGTTTGCTGAAGTGTACGTGCCCCAAAGGGACATCTGCGTGGATGAGTCCTTGGTTCATTTTAAGGGACGGCTCAGATTCCGCCAGTACCTGCCCAGCAAGAGGGCAAGGTACGGAATTAAACTCTACAAGCTGTGTGAGAGTACCTCAGGGTACACGCACAGCTTTAGAGTTTACGAAGGAAAGGACACCAGGATTGAACCCCTGAGTGTCCCCCCGTCCTGGGAGTGAGTGGGAAAATTGTGTGGGATTTGGTGCACCCACTGCTGGATAAAGGTTATCACCTTTACACCGATAACTTTTATTCCAGCGTCCCACTCTACAAATCCCTCTCTGCGCGAGGTACCGCAGCTTGCGGTACCGTCCGCAAAAATCAGAGAGGCCTCCCGAAGACGCTACTTGGGCAGATGCTCAGAAAGGGTGAGAGCAGAGCCCAATGTAGCGACCACCTGTTGGTGGTCAAGTACAAGGACAAGAGGGATGTCCTTCTCTTGACCACCATACATGGTGATGGCAGCGCCCTCAGCACTGTACGGGGTACCTCTACACAGGTCCGCAAACCGGACTGTGTACTGGGGTACAATAAATACATGGGGGGTGTTGATCTCTCTGATCAACTCCTCCAACCGTACAGTGCTTTGAGAAAGGCTAAGGTGTGGTACAAGAAGCTGTCCGTGCACATCGTCCAAATGGCAATGCTCAACGCTTTCCTGCTGTCACGATGTGCACGCAACAGCGATACGACGTACCTTCAGTTCCAGGAGGTAGTGGTTAAGGCCCTGATGTTTGGCGCTCAGGAAACAGCGGGCCCCAGTACTTCTGGAACTGAAGGTGCTCGTATCATACCAGGTCAGCATTTCCCGGGGGTGGTCCCGCCAACTGGAAGCAAAGGTAAGCCGCAAAAAAGGTGCCGAGTGTGTTACAAAAGGGGAATACGCAAGGACACCACTTACCAATGCGACACCTGCCCCGAAAAACCTGGCCTGTGTATGAAGGATTGTTTCAAATTGTACCACACCTCAATGCACTACTAATTTACTTTACAGGAAAGATTAGTTCCAGAAGGGGGGCACATTTAGAAAAGTTCCTTGGGAGTCTACTTTCCAAAATTATGTCACTTGTGGGTTTTTTTTACTGTTTAGGCATATCAGGAGCTCTGCAAACGGAACATGACGCCCGCAGACCATTCCATCAGTCTGCATTCCAAAACGTCACGACTTCCCTTCTGAGCCCCGACTTGTGCCCAAACAGTTTTTTCCCACATATGGGGCACCAGTGTACTCAGGACAAATTGGACAACAATTTTTGGTGTCCAATTTCTCCTCTTACCCTTGGGAAAATAAAAAATTGGGGACTAAAACATCATTTTTGTGAGGATAAAAGTAGGATTTTTTTATTTTTACACCTGGGCATTATAAACTTTAGTGAAACACTTGGGGGTTCAAAATGCTCACCACACACCTAGGTAAGTTCCTTAGGGGGTCTAGTTTCCAAAATGGGGTCACTTGTGGGGGTTTCCACTGTTTAGGCACATGAGGGGCTCTGCTAACGGAACATGACGCCCGCAGACCATTCCATCAAAGTCTGCATTCCAAAACGTCACTGCTTCCCTTCTGCGCCCTGCCATGCGCCCAAACAGTGGTTCCTCCCAACATATGGGGTATCAGTGTACTCACGACAAATTGGACAACAACTTTTGTGGTCCAATTTCTCCTGTTACCCTTGGGAAAATAAAAAAATGGGGACTAAAACATCATATTTGTGGAAAATTTTTTTTTTTTTTTATTCACGCCAGGGCATTATAAACTTTAGTGAAACACTTGGGGGTTCAAAGTGCTCACCACACACCTAGATAAGTTCCTTAGGGGGTCTAGTTTCCAAAATGGGGTCACATGTGGGGGGTTTCCACTGTTTAGGCACATCAGGGGCTCTGCTAACGGAACATGACGCCCGCAGACCATTCCATCAAAGTCTGCATTCCAAAACGTCACTGCTTCCCTTCCGAGCCCTGCCGTGTGCCCAAACAGTGTATCCCCCAACATATGGGGTATCAGCATACTCAGGACAAATTGGACAACCACTTTTGGGGTCCAATTTCTCCTCTTACCCTTGGGAAAATAAAAAATTGGGGACTAAAACATCACTTTTGTGGAAAAAAAAAATATATATTTTTTTTCACGCCAGGGCATTATAAACGTTAGTGAAACACTTGGGGGTTCAAAGTGCTCACCACACACCTAGATAAGTTCCTTAGGGGGTCTAGTTTCCAAAATGGGGTCACATGTGGGGGGTTTCCACTGTTTAGGCACATCAGGGGCCCTCCAAACGCAACATGGCGTCCGTTCGCAATTCCAGCCAATTTTGGTTTGGAAAAGTCAAACGGCGCTCCTTCCCTTTCAAGCCCTGCCGTGCGCCCAAACAGTGGTTCCCCCCCACATATGGGAAATCAGCGTACTCAGGACATGTTGGACAACAATTTTTGGGTGGTCCAATTTCTCCTCTTACCCTTGGGAAATAAAAATTTGGGGACTAAAACATCATGTTTGTGGAAAAAATATGATTTTTTTTCTTCACTGCTCTACATTACAAACTTGCGTGAAGCACTTGAGGGTTCAAAGTGCTCACAACACATTAGATAGTTCCTTAGGGGGTCTTAGTTTCCAAAATGGGTCACATGTGGGGGGTTTTCCCACTGTTTAGGCACATCAGGGGCCCTCCAAACGCGACATGGCGTCCGTTCGCAATTCCAGCAATTTTGGTTTGGAAAAGTCAAACTGTGCTCCTTCCCTTTCGAGCCCTGCCGTGCGCCCAAACAGTGGTTCCCCCCCACATATGGGGTATCAGCGTACTCAGGACATGTTGGACAACAACTTTTGTGGTCCAATTTCTCCTCTTACCCTTGGGAAAATAAAAATTTGGGGACTAAAACATCATGTTTGTGGAAAAAATATGATTTTTTTTCTTCACGGCTCTACATTACAAACTTGCGTGAAGCACTTGAGGGTTCAAAGTGCTCACCACACATCTAGATAAGTTCCTTAGGGGGTTTAGTTTCCAAATGGGGTCACATGTGGGGGGTTTCCACTGTTTAGGCACATCAGGGGCCCTCCAAACGCGACATGGCGTCCGTTCGCAATTCCAGCCAATTTTGGTTTGGAAAAGTCAAACGGCGCTCCTTCCCTTTCAAGCCCTGCCGTGCGCCCAAACAGTGGTTCCCCCCACATATGGGGTATCAGCGTACTCAGGATAAGTTGGACAACAACTTTTGTGGTTCAATTTCTCCTCTTACCCTTGGGAAATAAAATTTGGGGACTAAAACATCATGCTTGTGGAAAAAATATGATTTTTTTTCTTCACGGCTCTACATTACAACTTGCGTGAAGCACTTGAGGGTTCAAACTACTCACCACACATCTAGATAAGTTCCTTAGGGGGTCTAGTTTCCAAAATGGGTCACGTGTGGGGGGTTTCCACTGTTTAGGCACATCGGGGCCTCTCCAAACGCGACATGGCGTCCGTTCTCAATTCCAGCCAATTTTGGTTTGGAAAAGTCAAACTGCGCTCTTCCATTCCGAGCTCTGCCGTGTGCCCAAACGTGGTTTTCCCTCACATATGGGGTATCGGCGTACTCAGGAGAAATTGCACAACAACTTTATCAGTCCTTTTTCTCCTTTTTCCCTTGTGAAAATAAAAAAAAATGTTTGTAAAAGATCATTTTTGTGACTAAAAAGTAAATGTTAATTTTTTCCTTCCATGTTGCTTCAGCTCCTGTGAAGCACCTGAAGGGTTAATAAACTTCTTGATGTGGTTTTGAGTACCTTGAGGGGTGTAGTTTTTAGAATGGTGTCACTTTTGGGTATTTTCTGCTATTAGACCCTCAAAGTGACTTCAAATATGAGGTGGTCCCGAAAAAAAAATGGCTTTGTAAATTTTGTTGTAAAATGAGAAATCGCTGGTCAACTTTTAACCCTTATAATTTCCTAACAAAAAAAAATTTTGTTTCCAAAATTGTGCTGATGTATAGTAGACATGTGGGAATGTTATTTCTTAACTATTTGTGTGACATATTTCTCTGTTTTAAGGGAATAAAAATTCAAAGTTTGAAAATTGCAAATTTTCAAAATTTTTGCCCAATTTGCGTTTTTTTTCATAAATAAATGCAAGTTATATGGAAGAAATTTTACCACTATCATGAAGTACAATATGTCACGAGAAAACAATCTCAGAATCGCGAAGATCCGTTGAAGCGTTCCAGAGTTATTAACCTCATAAAGAGACAGTGGTCAGAATTGTAAAATTGGCCCGGTCATTAACGTGCAAACCACCCTTGGGGGTGAAGGGGTTAAGATACTTTAAAATACTTGGTTGTTTATATAGTCCTTGAGGTGTGCTGGCTTTGTGATCATTCTGCCCGATCTAGTAACATACGATGCGTTACTGCCAATATTCGGTGGTTCTCTCGATTCGGGCGTTACGCATCTGGTATTGCCTGTCTCCGACCGGAATCTCCACACTGAACCTGGGCCATCCTGTAGCTCTTGCTTAGACTTGCTGTTTCCTCATCTTGGATATGAGGATACTGTTCATATGACCATGTATCAGATCCTTCTTGCATTTTCCTCAGATGTCTCCGATTTCTCCTTAGTTTTCTTCCCTCCTCTGTCACAATCTCGTAGGATCTAGGTCTAGTTTCTGGAGCACCTTTGCTTTTCTCCATTGTTTGTCATATTTGCTCGGTTGCATCCTGATGTTGTCATTTTGTCTCAGTTCTGGTAGATCTTTTGCCGACTGATTATAATAGAATGCTTGTCTATCCTGATTTTTCTTTAGTTTTGACCTCATTCCCTCACCAGATTTGGCTTCAGAAGACGACTAGCTGTTGGTATGAGTGTCCTTGTCCGTTTACTCAGAAGCCTCTGTGCTGGGGCTACTGTCTAGACCTTGGGAAGGTGTGTTTCTGTGGTCCAGTATAGATAGATATACATCTGTCCCTGCCTGTTTCGCTCTCTTAATCAATTCTTTGCTGTTTTCACGCTGATTCCGCTTTGCCATTGCTTTGAGGATATCCAGGAGATGATGTATTGTGTTCAAATTCCCATAACTTGCTGAACTCCTTGAACTCTTCTGACCTAAATGAGCGGCATTATCAGTAAAAACAATCTCTGGAATCCCATATCTGGCAAATGAGCCTTGAGTTTTTTAATAACTATTCTTGCTCTTGTATCCTTCAAATGGTCCACTTCCAAAAGTTAGAAAAATAGTCGCAGTTACAGGTATTCTCTTTCCTCCAATGTGAACAAAATCTATTCCTATTTTTGACCATGGTCTATTTGGAACGGCATGCGGTTGCAATGGCTCTTTCGGTTGTTTATCCCCGCCGGACGCACATGAGTCGCACGTAACAGGGCTTTGGGGGGTACTTGGCACCGAGCCCGTTCACTTCACTGGGGGATGTCACGGGTAGAGCAGCTCAGTCCGTTGCCCTGGGCGCTCACTAAAGGGGGATATTTACAAGGGATTATAGAAATGTTCGTGACGCCACTGTGGTTTCTGATCAGGGTGACCAGCGCTGCAGGGTAGATCCTCTGAGGGTTTGGGCAGCAAGGTGTTAAGTCTCCCACAGGCGAGACTGGTCCCTCGAGGTATATCGCGGTGCAGGGTGCAGGGCAATGAGGCAGACACACACAAGACAGTTCTTTCTGTACCTTTACTGGTGTATTTGCAGGCAGTCCAGGAAGCTGCTTATGGTGGAGGATGCACGTCCAGTAATCACTGAGTAGGTGTAGGGCCTCCTTACGTCTTTATATGTGTGAGTTTCTGACTTGCATGAAACAAAGCCTAACTCCGTGTGAAACAGCTACGCCCGGCTGACATTGTGGTAGAGCCTTCTTTTGGAAGAACTAAGTCTCTATCTGCAGCGTCCTGCTAGACTCCTGTTCTTCCTGACCCCGGTTACATATCAGCACTGTTGGGCCCCTCTGTGACCTGAAGTCCAGCAGGGTCTCCGGTTTTTTCCCACTAGCCGTGAAGGTACTAGCAAGCTTGGACCGGTGTCCGGGGTGCAGGTGGGGGTAAGCTATCGTTGCTATTTCTCCTCAGTCACTCTCTCTTTCCCTTTTTCCACTTCCCTGTCATCCACTCACCCTTTAACCCATAAGCACAGGCAGCAGTAGATGTCGCTTTCTTCTCTTCACGCTCTCCAAGCATCGGCACGCTCCGCTCTCTAACAGTACCTCAGTTGACTCGTTTGTTACAAATCTGCAGTTCCCTTTCCTTCATTCCTTCTTAGGCTCTGTCCGAAGCAGCTATCAGGACATTCCGTCAGACTGTTCTGTGCACACTCCGAGAGTCACTTTCCACTTTCCTAGGGAACTATCAGTCACCCACGATCTGAGGTAACTTTCCTCTCGCTCTTAAAACCGCTCTGACACAGATAGTGTAATCTGAGCTCTGCTCTGACAGGAAAATCAACTATCAACTCCGGTGTTCTGAGGAGATTTGATCTGTTGAGGTACAACCAAAAAATAGCTAACGTTCAGCTAGACTGTCTTCATCTCATGCTCTATCTCTCCACACCCTTATTACCTGCGTATTCTAAAGGGCTCCTCTGGTGGTACCAGGAAAATGTGAAGTGTGAATGAATATCGGGTGATTGTGAATTACCTTATATGCATCCTCCTGGGTAATATGTGGCACCAAGCGCAGCTTGGCTACACACACATATCTCACATTGTGCAATGTAACTTTTTATGTGATCATTCATACCCGGCCAATAACTAAATTTATCTTGCTCGCCGCAAACATCCTTCAATGCCCAAGTGGGACGAGTGTAATTTCTGTAGTATGTCTCTTCTCAGAGTCTCCGGTATCACTGCCCTTTCTCCCCTTTATGATGATTCCTTGGTGTACTGACAGTTATCTCGTATATGGAAGAATGGGGGCAACTTCCTTTGGAGCATGCTGCTTATATTTTGGCCAGCCTGCAGGATCACAGTTTTTAATATCTGTAGTGTTTTATCTTTTTCTGTTAAGGTCTGTATTTGTTTCAGTTTATCTTTAGATATTGCAAGATAATCACACATATTGATGTTGTCCATTTCTTGTCCTTTATCCTCTGAGTTGGGGTAAGTACGCTCTGCTTAGAGTATCTGCAATCAAAAAGTCTTTTCTGGACAATATCCCAAATTTCATAATCATATTTTTGAAGTCGCAGAAGCATGCGCTGCAGTCTCTTTGGTGCATTTAGTAGTGTTTTTTTTGTTTAAAGCTCTCCAACGGTTTGTGATCGGACTGTACTGTTACCTGTCTACCGTATGTGTACTGAGAAACCTTTCCATTCCAAACACCACAGCTAGTAACTCCTTTTCGATTTGGGGGATATCCCTGCTCTGTCGGTGTTAGCGCTTTGCTTGCAAATGTGATTGGTTGCCGCTCTTGCATTTAAATGTGGCACCTAGGCCTTTTTCTGACGCATCACATTGGACTACCACCTCTAACTGTGGATCAAAATATTTTAAGGTTGCTGTGTCTGGCAATGGCTGTCTTTACTGATTGGAAAGTCGTCTCCTGTGCTTCTGTTCATTCCACAACACATCTTTGTGAGTTAGCTGTCTCATTGGCTCACACATGTCTGATAGATTCTTGCAAAACTTGGACAGATAATTCACCATGCCCAAAATGTTGTACTCCACACACATCTGTTGGGGTAGGCATCTTTGTATCGCCTTCACCTTTTCCGGATCCACCTCCATTTGAGGTTAGCAGATGTCCTATATATGGCACTTCCGTCATTTTCAGTTTCAACTTTTCCAAGTTCAACTTTATCCTTTTTTCTCTCACCTATCTAAAAAACGTAGCATCCTTGTATCGTGATTCTTTATTGCAGATTGCATATCGTCACCTTCTCCACTATTAATATATCATCTGCTATCGTCTTTACCTGGGAGTCCTTCCAAAGCTTGCATCAACTTCTGCTGAAATATTTCTGGAGCTGGTGTCAGTCCCCTGGGCATTCTCAGCCATTTACGGCGACCAAATGGAGAAGAAAACGTTGTCAAAAAATGGATTCTTCATCCAGTTCCACATGCCAAAATCCATTTTTTACGTCACAAACTGAAAATAATTTTTGCCCTTTTATTAATCTGGTTCACATCCTCTATTGTAGGCATCGGATAGTGATTCCTTTTTAGAGCTTTGTTGAGTGATTTGGGATCGATACAAATTCTTATTTTCCTGATGGTTTCTGCACTATGACCAAACTACTTATCCAGTCTGTGCTCTGATGGACGACTTCTATCATGCCTCGCTTTTCTAAATCCTGTAGTTCTTCTTTCAATGGCTGAAGTAGCGCTACAGGCACTTTTCTTGTCGGTAATCTAGTAGGTTGTACTGTGTTATCAATTTCCAGTTTGTGTTTTCCTTCCAAACATCCATCACCTCAAATACATCAGCATACTGTGTTTTTATAATCTGTAAATCTAGATTGCTGTCTGCTTTTGGGATATCTTCATACTCTGTTTGACTTCCACAGACATAATGTTATGGAATTGTACCTTTTTAAGTCCATTGCCTGAACTGCTTTTATACCTAGTAACGGTATGTGGTCACCACCCGCAGCACTGTAAATTGGGCTTCTATAACCTTTCTGTTGATGGGTTTACTAACCTTCAGTTTTGCATGTCCCAAGAGGTTTCAGTATCGTTTTGTTGTACATCATAAGTACCTTATCAGTAGGTTCAATGGACACCTGTTCATTTAGTAGATCCTCTGGTATGACATTGCAACTTGCTCCACAGTCCATGAAATTAATGGGTTTTTCATTTAATAAAAGAGTTGCAAACAGCTGTCTTGTATCTTTTAGGTTCTGGCTGTCTGACTGTATTGACATTCTTGTTGCAGACTGTAGCTGTATCCATGTAATATCTTCTGCACTGTCACTGTCATTGTCCTGTGTCCACTGTGAATTTCTCTGTGCTTTTTAAAGGGCTTAAGTCTGCAGAGAGCTGCAAAATGATTAATCTTACCACAGGTCCTGCAGCTTTTTCCATATGCTGGACACTTCTCTTTGTCTCTCTCATGTCTTCTGCCACAGTATCTGCTTGGACGTTCTCGCTTGGGTGCTCTGCTTTTCCTCTCATGGTTTACTGCTGTACTGGGTCCTCAGTGGTGTCTGCCATCATCTTCAGGCTGTCTCTTGTTAGCTCTGCAAGCTCTGCTTATTTGCATGCATTTCTCTAGGTTACACCCCCTTCTCAGCAGTCTTTCTCTTACTGTGGCTCTCTGATGCCGCACACTATTCTGTCTCTGATAAGAGAATCTCTGATATCTCCAAGTGCATGTTGTGCCAGTCTTTTCAGCTCAGTCACATATGCGTTATATTCTCTCCCATCTCGATTTTGGTGAAAAACTTAAAATCTTTCCACTGTCTCTCTTCTTGGGGTCACAGTGCTTATCAAATGCCTGTACAATGTCTGCCAGACTGTCGTACCGTCCTGGACCAAGGTCTGAGCAAGTTCCTCTGCCTTTTTCTCCAATCGATAGTAGAAGAGCTTCACCTTACGCTTCTGATCATTGGTGTCTACTGTAAGATCCACATACAGAGTAAACTCCTCCTTCCAATGTCTCCAGGTCTGTGATAGATTTGAGGACATGATGTCTAGTCTCTGAGGAGGTTTTAATGCGGGTCTCCATAATGCTGTACTGTGGGCACTGTACTTACAGTTGAGCTTTGTACCACCAAGCTGCCTGGATTGTCCGTTCCCATGTTCTTTATAGGTTCCAGCCCTGCTGCCACCATGTTTATTTCTCGTTTATGCCTCTGACACGATTGTGGTACGGGTTACTTTTATTGTTACATGTTCTCTCAGCACATTACATGAATGCTTCCTGTCTCGTGCTCTTACCAACGGTCCCTCCTTTCTATCCTCTCAATACATCCAGGTAGTGAGACCCCTAGAGGCGGCTCAGCATATAACCATATTGATACAAGCCCAATAGGGATGGAGATGATAATGTCTGTAAAAGCGCTGTGGAATAAGATAGAGCTATACAAGCAATGTTAAATAAAATATATAGGTGGTGCTATAGAGAAAGGGGAGAAAGTCCCGGTCCTTGAGCTGAGACTTGTGCATAAACATTTATAAATTTAAAAATTGTAGAAAGCGATTTCCAGCCATATCTGCATTAGATATATTATGAAAACAATATTAGACATATTTGAATCTTTATTTTTAATTAATATTTTAATGTCACTTGATTAGGTTTCTATTTTTGAATGTACAATATATTTTCTGCACGTTGATTAATGTCAAACCACCCAAGCATTTGGCATGTTGCAGCTTGAAAAGAAAATAATTTACAGCTCCTCATAAGAATAAAGGATGTTATTTGCAACATGGAAAAAAAAATTAAAAGTTGAAACGCCGGATAAATGTGAACAACGACTTGTTGTCATAGCGATGACATCAGTTACATAATCGTAGCGATGACATCAGTATCATAAATGTAGTATGAAGCAATCACCCATTTTTATGAACTAATATAGTAGTCATCATTAAAATTCTAGCCCGGAGAGGAATGTTACTTATCTTGCGAGAGTAAAGCAGATTTAACATTTTGACTCCGAGCGTTTGAAAATGTCACCCCCCATTGAGTGATTGCAGTCTGGGGAACACTGGGGGGGACAATTGAATGTCATCGGCAGGATCCCAATAATTTTATAAGCTGCAAAACATGACAAATACTTAACACGTGCCCTCATTATGTTAGGAGATTGTAGCCCCCCAAATCAGGGTATTTATAGTGAATCCAATTGATTCATACACAGCCACCAACCCATGAAGTGATTCTCCCAACGTAGGACTTACCAGAAAATTATAGGTTACATTAAAACTGCGGCACTTGTCATTCATACGTACATTGTCCTGTACTGGAAGACAAGGAGAGCCCCGGGGATTTTGGTTTTGACGTCCCATGTAAAAGGTCATGTAGGCTGATTGCAAAAAAAACATCGCTGTTAAACGCCAGTTTTCTTACAGAAAGAAAGTAGTAGATTCAAATTCGAAATACAAATTTTAAATATCTAGAGGAATTACAACTGTTTTTTTTTTTTAAGTTGACTACTCCTCCCTTTGTGCTGCCCGATTCTAGAAATTTTTTTTTTTTCTGTGCTCCCCATTATAAGTCACACCATCCTGTAAAAAAGGTGCAAAGATTCCTTAAACCAAAAGGGAAATATGGGGAATTCTTTTTGGGGTGGCAGAGAATCTTATTTCTCATTTTTGGGAGTCCTTCATGTTTTTTTTTTTTTGCAAACTCTTGCGGACTTTCATATGTTTCACTGAGTAGAGGTTCCCGTCGGGCCCCTTCCCCAAAAAGGCACAACTGATGGAGGTCTTTTGATTTTTATTTTTTTTAAAAATTTCTTCATCTCCCTTCTGCATCGTGGAGCTCAGCCACAGTGATTTGGGTTTTCTTTCCCCCTCTCACCGGCCTTTTTCCCCACTTTTGCTCAGTTTGGAGGACGGCCAGGTTAGGGGGTTCGGTGGCCCCAAACTTTTTTTTTAAGGATTAGGGGGCCCCTTGCTTTAGGAACCTTGAGACTGAAAATTCTTTTTTTAATTTTGGCGTCTGTGCCTTGCCCAATTCTCCCCTTGAGCCCTTGGCCATTCCTTTGACCTAGTTCCTTTTTTGGTCTGCTGCCTGTGAGCTGTGAGGTTTTATAGACGGTGTGTGCCTTTACAAATCAATCTACTTTTTATTAACACGGGGCCCCAATGGGGAAAAAACCTCTAAGGAAATCCAAGGAAATGGCAGCAGTGATAAATATGAGTGTCTGAAAAAGGTCTGAATATTATGACCATTGATATTTCATTTTTTTTTTTTTAATAAATTTGCAAAAAATGTTACATTTTGTTTTTTTCAGTAAAATGGGGAGCAGGGTAATTAATGAAAAAAATTAAACTTTTTTGTATTTACGAAGGGGTGAAATGAAAAAGGTGAAAATTTAAAAGTCTGAAACTTTCCGTACTCATGTAACTGCGGACACTTTATGAGTTTTTCCTTGCGTGGAGTAGTGCACCTCCCATTTTGTTGGAGTTTGGCCCAGATCATTTTTTTTAGGCAACAACAGTACAAATGTTGTCAAGTCGCCCAAAAAACCCCGGGGATAAGCTTTAAATCTAATTTGGCAGTTGTGGTCCCAAAATTAAAAAACTTCCATTCAAAGCATGCGCTTGAATAACGACCCCGGGGGTGTTCCAAAAGTGAAAACTATTCCTCATGGAGCGTAAATGTGTTTTCACTGTATGGAGACTTATGGCCCATCAATGCTCCTCTGGAAGTTAAATATGCAATAGCCTTTTCAGAGAGCAAGAGGATTTAAAACTTAGTGCACCAACGGAAGTAGCATCCTAAAGTCAAAGTCAACCTTTAACGAGTTTGCCACATGATTTGGTAAAACCAAAACCCCAAAATCCAATTTTCAGACCTTTTTTGGGTTTTCCCCCTCCTCAGTGCAAAACGGATCGTTTGGCGTAAAAGGGCCCTCTGCTGGTCGGGTAACCCCCCAAAAACATCGCTACTTCCAATAGGTGGCACAAATTTCGTTTTTCCTTTTTAAAAGAGGCAATTTGTTAAAAAAGTAGAAAAACCCCTTTTTTTCAGAAAGCGGGGGTTTCGAACCCCCATAAAGTCAAAGGAGAGGCGGGATGTGCAAAACCTGTAAGCAGCGACCTTACATTGTTACATAGGGGGTGCGGGGCTTTTATTGGTTTTGGGGCCCCCCCCCCAATGTACATTGTATAAAACAAAGAAAATAATCGAAAAAGCATGTCAGTATAAGGATGGGAAAAAGGGAAAACGAACCCCGACTTGAAAAAAAAGAATAAGATCGTTCTTGAAAAGCTGGGATCAGGGGGCAAAAAAGGTGGGACTTCTTCAATGGTTACAGGTGTGACTGGGTAAAACGCTGGGCTTTGCATTTTAAGTAGAGACAAGCCAAGAAATAAAAAAACAACGGATTTCCCCCCTTCCTTTGCAAAAGAAAAAAAAAAATCTTTTCTTTTCTTTTTTTTTTTTGAAAATGAAACCCCTTTGGGTTTTCCGCTGCGCACAGGGGCCCCAGTCGTTTCTGCAGAGTCCTAAGGGGTTTTTTTGTCTCTTAAAAAATCTGGGGGCAGTAATGATTTCTGTTCATTTGTATTGGGCCCCGAAAAATCAATGACATAGTAATCTTTTAACCATATTGCCCCAATTAAATTCGCCTATAAAGGGGCCCCAATATAAAAAAAATTTTAATGCTAGGTTTTGGGGAAAAAAGGTGTTCATTTTAAAAAATCCCGTTTTCCCCGTGGTTTCATAAAAGAAACCCCCGTGGATGGGGTTCGGTATGTGTTCGGGCCTTTTGTGGGTCGGTTTTTTTTACATTTAACGTTTTTCTCGGCCCAAAGAGCAAGGAGCGGTCGGGCAAGGGAGAATACCCCGTGGCCGCCCATCTTAGGAAAAGGGATTGCAGGATTTGGTTTCTGGGGGTCCAGTGCAATAATTCCCTCCGCCCCCGCCATTTTACATCTCCCAAATCAGTGTGGGGGGAAAGGGTTTCTTTGGTGCATCGAGCAGGGGAACTTGGTGGGCCTAAAAAAAAAATTTCTTTCTGTTTATAGGATTATCTGTACAGTGCTGTCGTGAGAGGGGGGATTTTGCTGGTGCACAAAATGGGTTTTTGGTGCCGTTGCCCCTGACGTGTAAAAAAGCTTGTGTGGAGCATCACATCTGTTGTAGGCCCGGCCGTGAAAAGGGGGCAATTAATTTGGGGGAGTAGCAGAGTTGTATGGCGGGTGTGTGGGCCCATAAACTTTTGGAGGAAATACTGTCCATTTTTTTGAGTCGTAGAATTTACAATAGTTCCATGTAATGTAAGAAGTGAAGTATTGCATTTTACTTCCCAAAATTTTTCCCCCCGTATCGGGGCATCATGATTGTTGTATGGTTAAAGGGGCCCGGGGAGACTCTTTGGCCGGGGCCCACAAAACCTGGAGCCCCCCCCCCCCCCAAACTTTCCAAAAACCCCCCAGTTTTCAATGCGTTCTATTATTATAAATTAATTAAAGGTTGACAAGTTTAAAAAATTTGATGTGGGCTTTAAAAAAAGGGCCTGTGGTGTGTTTATCCCCTCCACTCCCTGAGCTTTTTTTCCCCCATTGTTTTGCTTGGGGTGGTTTTCGCCCCCGACCCGCATTTCCGTTAGTGGCCCGACTTCGTTAACCGATTTTAAAAAAAATGGGGTTTCACGAAACCCCGACTCCCCGAAAAAAAGCAAGCGCTCATCTCAAACCATGCCATTTTTGGTAATTTTTGGGGGGCCCCCCCAGTTTCGCGAAAAAAGGATAAAAAAGGGGGGAAAAAATATGAAATGTAAAAAGGGGAAAATTTCACCTTTCATTGCCCTTTGACCAGAACCAAGGTTTTCAAAAAAAAAAGTTAAAAAGGGAAAAAAAAAAATTTACCCAGAGAAAGCAAAAACCCAAAGAAAACCTTAGCAAAAAGAGTGAAGTGACCTTTCTACCCCATGAAACCTTACGGGTTTTAAATTTTGCAGCTTCTCCTTCATTGGTCTTTTATTGTTACATTAACTTTATTACATAGACTTCTTTTAAATGGGGGATTATACGCCATCGCGGGGATTTTCAAAAAAAGTGCACCATTCCGGTCTAAGGCTTTTGATAATGTGTGCAGGTTGCATTGGAAAACTAAAAAAACCCCCTTAAGAATGGTCTGAAAGGGCTTGCTATTACTTTAAAGGGGCTCATTTTTTTTGAGCCCATCAACTCCCCCCTCCTAACCTCTTTTTTTTTCGTATTTCTTTTTTTTCTTCATTTTTTTATTCCTGCACGTATTTAAAATCTTTTCTTTTTTTTTTCCCTTTTGTGACTTTCTGATTAAAGTGGTTTTGCAAAGCTCTAAAATTTTATCAGCGCTTTAAATTTTTTTAATTTTGTATCGCAAAGTTGCAAAGTTTGTCCTTTTTTAAAACCTATTTTATTATTTTATCCTTTTCCCCAAAATCATTTTTTTTTAAAAATCCACGCATTCTTGTCTCCCCCCCAATCAAAAAAAGGGGGGCCCCCATGCCCTCATTTAAATGAAGCATTATTGTTGACACGGTGGGTGTTTAATACAAAGGGGGAGACAGGGGGTGGGCATTACATCAATAGGAGCATGGGCGGTGTATACTCACAGGAGTTTGAGCTGGTGCTTACTACAAGGAAACTGGGGCTGTTGATTAAACAAAAGGAACCGGGGGCTGGTGCTATACTCCATAGGAGACCTGGGTGGTGATATACACACAAGGAGCACTGGGGTGGTGCTATTTTTAATTAGGAGATACGGGGGCGGTTTTTGCATATAATCACAAAGGAGACTCTGGGCTGCAGTAAACCCCTTCATCACGGGGGAGGTTTTAGGCAAGTGGGGTCAGGGGGAAAAAAATTTAAAAAAGGAGCCCCAAAATGCAAATATTTTTCCCCATACACAGAACATTTCGGTTGATTTACATGCGCTATTTCAGCCCTAAATGAGCATGATCAACAATATTGAAAAGTTTACGCTTTTTTTCCGGCCTTTTTCACCGGCTGGGAAAAATGATGGTGACAGAACATCCAATAGATAAAAATGTCCCCCTAGTATATTTATGCAATTTCTGAGTTTTCACTGGGAAAGTCTGTTGGAAAAAAAGTTTTTGTTCTGGCTAAAAAATCCAATCACCCCTGAATAAGCGCATTTTTTTGTTTTGTAAATACCCTTTTAGTCCACCACAGGTTAATACCCCCCAAGCCCCCAATTGGGGTTTAAAACATTCCCTGTCCTATATATGTATTAACTCTCCATCCTCCAGTAGAAAAATAGTATACCCCATAGTTTTTCATTAATATTTTTTCCCCATAGTCCCCATCAGTTTAATATGGCCCAATATAATATAGTATAGCCCCCGATAAAAATTTTAAAGCAGCCCCTCTGATTAAAATGCGCCCCCCAAGATAATGCAGGCACCCATAGAAATAATGCAGCCCCCCAAAGGGTAAAAAACCAAACCATAGATATAATGAGCCCCCCAAGGAATATAAGAACCCCCCTTAAAGTAAATGAACCCCCTAAGAGTAAAATGCAGTGCCCCTAAATACAAATTTAGCCTGCAGTTTTGGACACCAGTGCCTCACTGATAATAAAAAAATATATATCACTTTTTCCCCCACATTACTTAAATATCTCTGTCACGGGGGGTCGACCCCTTAATTCCCCTTCTAGTCTCTCTTTATTCCTCTATGGTAGGGAAGGGGTTAAAACAGAATAAACAGCGGATGGGATCAACCCGAGACTGTCTTCTACAGACTAATAAACAGGAAAATTCTCGAATTATGCATGTATTTCCCAAACCCCGTTTTATGGCGTTTTT